>PVKU01008837.1:38943-69029 GCA_004027475.1 Anoura caudifer | reverse complement strand
AAAGCCAACTAAGCAAACCACTACAACAGGAGCAGAAACACAGAAATTGAGATCACATGGAGGGTTAGCAACAGGGGAGTGAGAGGAGGAGAGAGGGGGGAAGGTACAGAGAACAAGTAGCATAGACGGTGGGTAGAAAATAGACAGGGGGAGGGCGAGAATAGTGTGGGAAAAGTAGAAGCTAAAGAACTTATGACACATGGACATGAACTAAGGGGGGAGCGTGGGTGGGAAGGGGTGTGCAGGGTGGAGGGGAATGAAGGGGGGGAAATGGGACAACTGTAATAGCATAATCAATAAAATATATTTTTAAAAAAAGAACTGCAAATGAGCATCTGTGTTGAAACAGAAATACAGAGACATTATAGTACCTTCTGTGAATGTTTGACTACCTGTATAACACAAAACTTTAAAGAGATCACATTATTTTTCAGGGAGAGTACATTTCTTGAGTTTGAGTCACAATGTTTGAGGCTCCTGTGTGATTTTGTGGGAGAATTAATACTGTCGATTAAAAGAAGCCCCTCCTCACTTTGCTTTACAGCCTTGAGAAGAGAACCACCAGGTGCCCCCTCCGGCTGTCACCAGTGCTGGGCACAGTGACTCTGGAGTGACCACCCTGCCCCCTCCCTCTTCCTCCAATGCTGATGCCACATCCAGGGGTGGAGGAGCTCCCTCTCTCCCCCTGAGCACCCTGTCAGCTCCCGGGGCTCAAAGCCAGAGCCGCCAGTCAGTGGAGGCTATGAGAGGCTGCGGAGTCCGGGAGGCAGCCTGGCACCTCTTCGCTCACTTCTCAGCTGAGTTGTTGTTCCTGCCAACTCTGACTTTGATGTTATAAATTGAAGACCCAAATCTGTCCGATTTTATGCCCTAAAAATTATTGATCCCTTGCCACTGTACGCTTCCTCAGCAGTGTCTCTTGGCAAAGGGGAACATGCTTTTTGATGTGTCATGGAGCTGACCTGATTTATTTTATTCCAACTCCTCAGAATACAAGCTCACTTCCCTGAGCAGGCTCAGAAATTCCAGGGGTGGCCAGATTGATTCCTTCTACCCAATAAAAACAATGCCAAAAGACAGATGCAAAATCCAGGTACTAGCTCTGCTGTGGTGCCGATCAGCTGAAAAATGATAAATGGCACCCAGCACAACTCTTGGCACACACCCAGCAAACATAGAGCAGCACTGGAGTGTTCAATGCACCACTCACTAATTATCTCGGAACATAGACCCTGGTTCCTACCGGAGAGGGTATCTGCCCTGTGCTTTCCAGACTGACAGCTGCATAAAAATTGAATGATTGGGGAGATAGTTATTTTTCTGTCATTTGTGGTTTTCAAGAACTCTAGATGACCCCAAACAGGGAAATGACAGGGTGAGGCAGGTATTGCAGAATGCCTGACAACTCAGGCCCCGACACCATAAACGCAGCACACCTGCCCAAGTGCAAGGCAACCTGACCGGGGAGAAGGCCGGACCGTGCTGGACAGTCCTGATCCCCTTCACATTCAGCGCTCAGTGTTTTAGGGTGTGTCCCAGTTATAAGTAAAATGGAGAAAGTAGAGGGTGAGCAAGTTAGTTAAATAGTTTAATCAGAGCAGTTTTACAATTCTAAAATTAACAAGCAGACTTGTAATAAAAGAGCTCCAATGTCTGCAAAATGACCTTGCTTCCATTCTGAATCTGCCTTTTTATTTGTAAAGATTAGCATTACATTTAAAAGGACTCAAAATGGAGTGACTGATCTTATCATCTGTGTTTTTTGATGCAACTGATGAACTCCCTGAATGGATATTGCTTCAGCATCGATATTAAAAAATGGCTGGACAAGAGGTCCTGACTCAACAGCTGGTCACAGGTGGTGGAACGCAGAGAGTAACCCAGGACGACGTCAGGCCCGTGCGGACGGGGTGTCGGTGGACAGCGCTGGCTCCGGGAACACACAGCACCAGCCCACAGCACTTTGTACTATGCACGGTTAGGATGGGCGTTCTCTCACGGGGATTGGCTTGCTGTGAGGGTTTTCTCTGTTCGCTTAAACTTGCATAATAGACATGCAATGAGTTTTTTCTTTTGAAAGAGTGTTTTTTGTAGTCCTTGTTTCATACAAAGATTTCATAGAGTTGCAGGGTTGCATCAGGGTGTCACCAAAATGAGCACAGGAGCAGGTGGGGAGGTGCGTGTGAGTTCAGCGGATGAGAAAAGCCCCTCATCCTGAGACAGCCCACCTGTCTCTTTAAAAAGTGCACAAACTGCTTTTCTTATCCTCCCCCACCAAAGAAAAAGGTAAAGAGGGAAAAAATTCACAAAAATCAACCTAAGAAAAAAAAGTGGACCTAGAGAAAATAAAGGTGTCTTTCATGCACGTGTCTTCTGCATAGCTCAACCCACACACAGTAAGGCACTATTTCCCTTCGAAATGGCATCGGCACCCTGCAGCAGGGGCGCGGGCCCTCGGAGTCCCTTTCAGGTGGAGAAATGAAGAGGCCGATGGGTGCGTGGCTGCTCCTCTGTGACCCTCCCACCTTTCGAGACTCCAGGCATCTCAGAAGGACATCTATCCATGTCATGACTGAGTGTCCAGAATGGCTTTCCTTCCAGAGTTCCTATGTGGTCTGCAAATGAGTATAGATTACTCTTCAGTTTTTATTCTCAACAAAAACACACCAGGTGGGGGAAGCCTGGTCAGGTCTTCAGAAGCACAGCTTCACTGCTCCCAGAAAGCATGGAGGGCTGGCACGTCACCAATCAGCAGGATGTTTGTGAAAGACACAGAGCATCGGAGAGACTGAGCGTCGGAGAGGCAGAGAGAGGGAGAGTGAGACAGAGAGAGTGAGAGCTCGGGCTTCAGAGGTGACCTGGGTATGAATTAGTTCAGCTGGTCTTCATACTGTTTCCGGAAACAGTCCCCTGCGGGGAAAAACTCCCAGCATCTTTCTTGATACATCTTCCAGACATAAGATTCCTGTGAAAGTAAAGATAATGTATTAATATCAAGTCTTTCCCCGACGTCTGTGTGTTCCAACAAATATAAGGTAAGAACTCACATAGGTTGTTGTATGTAGCACACAGCCATGCACATGTACACACATGGATGTCACTGGAGAGGCCCCAGCTCACTTAGGTTGTTCCCAATTGTGCCAGGCCTCACTTGCTTCTAGTAATAAATGAGTAATTTTCACCCAACCATAATGTAATAATGAAAAAACTCATTTGTGGTACATGATTCCAAGGGTTCTTTTAAAAATACATGAATCCTTCAAATTCAAATCATTAACAGTTAGAAGTGAATTTTGTGGAGAATTTCAAAAATTACCCACATCAAATTACAACTAAACTACAGAATAACTGTCATTCAGAACTGCCTGAAATTTGGCTGAAGGGAAGTCCTACAACGGGATTCAGAGATGAAGCCACAATGAGACTGGTAGGAGGGGCAGAGATGCAGAGCAGGCTGGTCCCGCACCCACGTCGGGTGGATAAAAATCAAGAGGGATATCTTGGCTGCAGAGGTACCCCTGAAGAGCAAAGGGTCCCAGCCCCACACCAGGCCCCCAGCCCAGGATTCCAGTGCCAGGAAGAGAAGTCCCTATAACTTCTGGCTGTGAAAACCAGTAGGGATGGATCCTGGCTCAGTACTCAGCTGGTTAGGGCATCGTGCTGATATGCCAAGGTTGTGGGTCTGTTCCTCAGTCAGGGCACAGACAAGAAGCAACTACTGAATGCATAAGTGGAACACAAACGGATGTTTCTCTTTTCATCTCCCTCTCTCTAAAAATCAATTAAAAAAAAAAAAAAAAAAAAAAAAAAACAGTGGGGATTGAGGCTGAGGGAGAGGGAGGCAGCTGGAATCCCAGGCAGTTCCTCTTCAAGGGTCCCTGTATGGACGTAGCTCAGTTCTCTGAGCTCGAGTGCTGGGGGACAGCAGCTCCAAAGGCACCAGAGACACATGAGGAGGAACTGAATTGTCTGGCATCAGGTTGACAGCAGAGGGAGAGCTTTCTCCCAGACAGAACAGCTGGCAGGGGCTGTTGTTCCTTTGATGCCCCTTCCTCCCTCTGAGACAGCAGTGGGGTGCCATATCCAAGACTTCACTTACCTGGCTCACACTGTTTGCCCCACCCCCAGTGATTCCCTGAGAATGCACCCCACCCAACTTTCCATCCCACTCAAGCTTCTTCCAGTCACTTTTCCACACAAATGGCCTGTCCCAGCTCATGCTTCAGATTTTCCTAAAATCTCTCAAACAAGCAGCATCTGGCCTCAGTGCGCCCCATACTTCTTGCTAAGTGGCCTCAGGCCTGGCATTAGCAGCATCTAGCCATGGTTCACAGCTTGGTCTCTCCAGAGCACCTCCAAGCCCAGGAAAAGTAGCAGCTATCTGCAGATCACATTATAGTTCATGCCCAGTGGTCCCAAGCAGGGAACAGGAGAGGCCTCAGAGCCAGCATACCAGGTGGACACCTTCAGACCACATCGAAGTACCACCTGACCACCTCCACAAGTGACACACTCAAGGGGCAGACTCAGCGGGCCCCAGAGCCCCGCTGAAGGAAGTCCTGCTCTGCGAGGTAAGCCCCTGCACAGCTGATCCTCCACGGTGCTGGGAGGTCAGTGGTCACAACCAGTCTTTGCAGCTCATCAGCCTGGGGGTAAATCCCTCCTACTGACATGCCAACAGCAGTCAGGGCCAAACTACAAGAGGAGGGTGCACACAGCCCACATGGGGGATGCACCTCCAGGGCCCAGCTCGGGTGATCAGGGAGGCTGTATTAGTGGACCCTACAGATCACTTATTACATAAGGCCACCCTACCAAGCCAGGGGACATAGAAGCTCTACCAATACACAGAAACAAACACAAGGAGGCTGCCAAAATGAGAAGACAAAGAAACCTGTCCTGAATGAAAGAACACAACAAGACTACAAAAAAAAAGAAAATTAAGAAAATGGAGACAAGCGATCTAAGAGATGCAGAGTTCAACCCACTGGTTATAAGGATGCTCAATGAACTTAAAGGAAAAGTAGATAAATTTATACAAACTTCAACAAAGAGAAAGGAAACACAAAAGCAGAGATAGAAAACATAAAAAAGAACCAGTGAGAAGTGAAGAATACATGAACTCAAATGAAGAATACATTACAGGGAATTAACAGTAGAGTAGATGAAGCGGAGGATCACATCAGAAATTTGGAAGATAAGGAAGCAGAAAACATCCAATCTGAACAGCAAAAAGAAAAAAGAATCCAAAACAATGATGGTAACGTAAGGAGCCTTTGGGACAACTTCAAGCATACCAACATTCACATCATGGAGATGTCAGAAACAGGAGTGAGCAAGAAATTGAAAACCTATTTGAAAAAATGACAGAAAACTTCCCCAACTTGGTGAAGGAAATAAGCAAGTCCAGGAAGTACAAAGCGTCCCAAGCAAAATGAACCCAAACAGGCCCACACCAAGACCTAGCAAAGATAGAGTCTTAAAAGCAGCAAGAGAAAAGCAGTTAGTTACCTATAAGGGAGCACCCATAAAACTGTCAGCTAATTTTTTTTAATTAATTTATTTATTTTAGAGAGAGAGGAAGGGAAGAAGGAAGAAAGGGAGGGAAACATCAATGTGTGGCTGCCTCTCTAGCACACCCTACTGGGGACCTGGCCCACAACCTAGACATGTACCCTTACTGGGACATGAACCTGCAACTCTAGTTCACAGGCCTGTGCTCAATCCACTGAGCTACACCAGCCAGGGCTGATTTCTTAACAGAAATTTGCAAGCCTGAAGGGATTGGTAAGAAATATTCAAAATCATGAAAAGCAGGAACCTACATCAAAGATTGCTCTGCCCAGCAAAGCTATCATTTACAATGGGAGATCAGATAAAGTTCTTCCCAGACAAGAAGAAGCTACAGGAGTTCATCACTGCCAAACCAGTGCTTTATGAAATGTTAAAGGGTCTTCTTTAAGAAGAAAGAAAATGAGATAAAAGTAGGAACAATAAAATGGCAATAAACATATATCTATCAACAATTGAATCTAAAAAACAAAATGAACAAATAAGCAAAACAGAAACAGACTCGTAGATAAAGAGAACATTTTGACAGTTGCCAGATGGGAGGGAGGTTGCGGTGGGGATGGGTGGAAAAGGTGAAGGGATTAAGAAGTACAAATTGGTTGGTACAGAATAGTCATGAGGATGTGAAGTACAGCCTAGTCAATACAGTCAATGATATTCTAACAACTGCTACGTGTGGTGTCAGGTGGGAGTGAGGTAAGTCACGGAATGTCTAATCCCGGGGGTGCACACCTGAAAATAGTATCATAATGTGTGTCAACTGTAATTGAAAAATTAAAAAAATAATAATAAATTAAAAATAAATTTTAAAAAAATTCAAATACTTTAAAAACAACCTTACACATTTAATATGCAAATATTTTAACTGACCATAATACTGTGGGTTGCAGTTCATCTGAAATCATCTTCTATCTGATTAAGAAATCAAGGATATTTATTATAATGATTGAAACACAAACCTAGCATTTTCAGCTAACAACAGTTTATTTTTACATGAACTTCCTTTTCTACAAAGGTAAGCTTTGCACACTCATCCAGGATAACAGCAGCTTTGGGTTGAGATGTCACAACAAAAATCTGAAAGTGGCCCTGTGTGATGCGTGCATTTTGTTCCGAAGTACAGGACCCCCTTTCCACCCCTCCTTTCCGGACACGCCCACCGCATACCCACCTGTCCTGTGTGCTCCGTTTCGTCTTTGTTGATGAGATACATCAGAAAAAACCTGTGGAGACAGAGAGACTAATCAGAACGGACTGTGTGGGACTGCACTCCTGAGCCCGCTACTGGCTAACTTTTTATGCTGGTGCGAGAGCAAAGAAATGGGTCAAAAATTAAAAAAAAAAAAAAAAAAAAAGGCCATAAGAATAGAGCTTGGCCTTCTTTAAAAATACATTTTCAAAGAAGCTACACTGTGTGCACAGTGATGGCCATACCTCAGGAGTGGCTGGGCAAGGCCAGTGGCTGCCTGCTGGGGCTGTGTCTGCATTTATTCACAGGCAGGAATGACAGCCCATCTGCGACACTGGGGACTGAAAGCGGGAGCTGAAGTGCCAGGTTGTACCACTGTGCTTTCCAGGGCCCACTGTTCTGGCTACACTGCCTCTCTTCTGCTTGATGTTAACATTGGGTCAGATGCTGACTAAGAGTAGTATTTTACCAGATTTCAGTTACAGCAAGCCCTGAGTAACAGCCAGATTTCCGTTTTTTAAAGCAATGTTCAACATTTCTGATGGCGCTTATGAGATCTGTGGGTACTCAGAGGAAGGGAGGTCCCATCTCCCAGAAGCAGTTGGAGGGTTCTTATGGCAACAGGCAATGGCTGGCTATGCTCTCCCAGGGCTGAGCTCCTTTCCTGCTCAGCCTGCCCACACTCCAGGCCCTGTTCTAGAAGGAATTGTTCGCCGGGCAGACTGTAGCTTCCTCTCCTCAGTGGACCTGCTCCTGAGGGAGGTGGGTCCCACTGCGAGTCCCCCTCTCAGAGGAGTGTGAAGCCTGCGGGCCGAGGGGCTTGGGGAGAGCCGGAGAGGCAGCCTGGGCACACTCACAGGTAATTGGCCAAGTTGTGCTCCTGTAAGGTGTGCGTTTCAAAGCCGTGTGGCACCGTGTCGAAGTAATCATTGCCTATCCCACAGATGAAGCATTTGGTCTAGAAGACAAAAGAAATATTGAAATATCAGAGTTCAGAAAGCAAGATGAAAGGATTCAACTCGCCACTATGGTGACAGCTGCTTCATTTACTCCGTATCTTCAAAGCCCAGCACAGCAGGCTACAGGCATGTGTACATCGATGCCTCTGTGCCACACTGTGCCTGGCTGTGAGCTAACCACGCAGGTGCGTAAGAGCCAGCAGCAACAGGGCAGGAAGAGTGCAGAACTGACGGCTGAGGGGCAGCGCGTGTGTTTCCTTATTTTCTTCAGCCAAGGTGAGAACACCAGGCTCGAAGGTCACGTCTACTCATGATACTGAGTCAGGTGATCTAAGCAAGACAGTACCTGCTCTCCCCTGAATACCCACCTGGACCGAGTCTGATGACCTCCTGGGGGATGGCGTCACTCACCAACTCTGAGAGGGCTGCCATGTGCTAGGCACTATGCTGGGCACATGGTTCACCAGCAGACATGCACAGTGACAATGTCCAGTGCCAGGAACAGGGCTCCTGCTCCTTCTGCTCCAGTCCTGATCATGCCCCTCTGCACTAGGCCCTAGGCCCGTAGAGCAGTGCCAGCCGGGCCTTCCCCACAGAGCCTGAGCACAGCAGGCCTTGTGTCCAGCATCAGGGCAGCACACATGCCAACTCAGGGCATCCTACAGCTTGTACTCAGGGGGCCACAGAGGCTCAGCTCCCCTGCACAGCAGACACCCTTTCACGCCCCTGGAGGCCTAGTCACACGGGCCTGGATCCCAGGGCCCAGAGTCAATGATTAAGGTAATTTACAAAGTTCTCTTAGTTGCTGAGCAGCAGCTGTTGACACTTGGCTGCCAGGTCTGCACACCCACTGGGGCCCACAGAGCAGCTCTCCCCGGCCCTGCTCTCCTCTGTCTCCTCTCAGTCACTCCAGTGTCCCTGAACTGCACCCTGGGGGGCTGCCCTGGAAACTGGGTTCACCCCTGCTTGCTCTCAAGTCTTTATCCTCTGCACCTGACCAGTTACCAGGTCTCCCCATGCCAACTCCTTAAGGGCTTTTCTTAGCTAAAACCTCACTCTCTCCTGCCCAGAAAATGCCGATGGCCACTGCCACCCCCTGGTCTTGCCACTCGCTAGTTGGCGCCCTGCATTTCAGACCTCAGTTACCTGTTAAAGTGTCGGTCCAACCGCGGCACTGCCCCACGCGAGTCCCTCTCTTATTCCCCACTGACTGCGAACTTCTGCCAGTGAGCTGGCGTGGCCCTCCCCAGCCCATCACCAGGGTGTAAAAATTCATCCTGAACCACTTAGGCTTCCAAGAAAAAACTTGCACATCAACCTCCCTAACTCCTGAGTCTCAGTATACATAACTCTGAGGGTGATGTTCCCATAGAACCCACCGTGGACAGGGCCCTGGTGACATGCTTGGTGGGACAGCGGGCAGGGAAGCTGCCCGGACTGGCCTGCTCTCGCCCTCCAAGCCAAAGCTCTGCGATCTTCAGGACTCAGCCTGCAATCTCCTCTGGAGGGACCCCCTGATCACCAGAGGAGAAGTTAGACCCCCACTCTCCAGGCTTCCTCCTGCAAGGGTCCCCATGCTGCTCTGTGGTCACCTGCTCACTCTCTCCCAGGGAAGCCCTCATTCTGAAGGCACAGTCTTCTGCCCCTGAGTGGGGGACGGTGCCACACGGCTATAGGCACGGACCCAGGGCCCCTAGCTCTCAGCCCAGTACACGGCTCCACCAGGTGTGCAGCCAGGCACAGGCAGCCTTGGGGGCACCACACCGCCATCCCCACACACACGGAGGCTATGACAGAGGTGGTGGGGCCCGGGGTGCTCGTATCCCCAGGTGAGTCAGAAACAGGGACTGACCTCCATGTCTTCCTTCACTTGTTCCTGTTGGTCTCTTAGTTCTCCAAATGCATCGATAATTAAACCTGGCGTTAAATGAAGATACAATTTAATCTCTATTAACCAGAGAATCATAATTACATTTGCAGACCCCACCAAGGAAGGGAAAAGGGGCAGCTGCACCAGGCAGCGCTCAGAAGTGAGTGCCTGACACTCCGGCCGGGGCTGAGCTGGGTGCACTCTCGGGGCAGAGATGGGTGCAGTTACAGGCCGGTACTCCCTGGAAGGTGTTAAAAATGAGGTGACAGACAGAAGCCTTTAGTTAACTCAGCAAATGCAGGCTGTGTTACAACTGAGTTCATGCTGCAAGACAGCAGCTGAGACTTGTGCTGGAAAGCACAGAGAACCCCACTAATATTATTTCCCTGTGGCAATTTGGAAAGCCAGCATGACCATATTAACTGGGAGGAATTTGCCTCAAATCATTTTCCCCAAGTTCCATATAAATAAACTCTGCAGACCCCAGCCACCTTGCTCCGGGGAGCTGGCTGTACACCGCCTCCCAAGTGTTCTTGGCTCTGCCCACACAGGAAGCAGGTTGTCGTCAGCTTATGACACCCAGTAACAGGGGGAAGGATGGACTATGAGTCCTTTGAGCCATTCGTGGACTTTACTAAAAAAAAAAAAGTATCCTTTTATGCCTGTAGAACTGAGAGATAATATCACATTTACAGATGTTTGATTCAAGCCAGGATGAAGGAGCAAGCAGGAAAAGGTGATGAGTGTTTTCTGAGAGGGAAAGCTACCACACCTCATGGGACCCCAGGTCTGGGTGGCACTTGTTTGCTCACGAGGGCTCTGCATCCTATTGGCCCTGGCCACTCGCAGCTGTGCCGGGGGCCAGGTACTTAGACCTATCAGGACTCATTTCCCTCAAATGTCAGTCACAGCTTCATCCCTTGGGGCTCACCAAATGGGCATCGTTTCTTTAGAAAGCTTTTCAATGGCCTGCAGCTCAGACACTGTTGGAACTTCTGCCTGGTAGACCCCACAAAGGTTTACCGGCTCCCCTCAGGAGTTGCAAAGCCATAGGTGTCACCAGGCCCACCTCCCCCTGGACCCCACACTTCTATTTCTCCCTCCGCAGATGTCAAGGGAGAGATTCTGAGGGAAAAGCTTCATTTGGCTCTCCCAGAAAGCACTTGACATTCTTACCCTGCCTTTGTGGTTGGGGACACTGTGTGGCTCAGATTCTAGCTCTTCTTGTATCTGTGAGGAGCTGTTACCTTGTATTATGGCCAGGAGGATGACAATGACAAAGAAGAAGAAGGTGATGTCGAAGATGATCCGATAGATCTCATACTCGTCGCCTGCCGGGTCTTCGATCTCGTCGCCGATGCCCCCTCCGGCTCGCACGCCGACATACATGTGGAACATGTAGCACTGGGGGGAGAGGGGTCACATGCTGGGGAGCAGGCCTGGCTCCCACACTCCACAGCCTCGGGCTCTCAGCACCCGCCCCTCGCTCCGGGAGCTGGGGTGGGGCGGGGTAGGGATCTGTGTTCTGGCTCCCACTTCTTTCACTGTCTGTGACGGGGATGCACACTGGGCTGTCCTGGAAACAAACATTCCAGGGCCCCTGCTCACACCTGCCACACCCTACAGACCTGAGAAGCACCTCACTAGCATCTGGTGGGAGACAATCCTTCAACATCACATCAAAGAACACAAAACTACATCTAACTGCATTGCTCAATTTTTTTTTAGTATAACAGACATAGCAAAGGGCACATAAAAACCCAATACATAACAAGAAAAACTAGAAAGAGCTAGAAGAACCAGACTCAGGAACAGGAGCCCTCCCCTCATCTGTCTTACATGGATATGATGCCGGAATATTCCCCTACTCCAGCAGCCAGAACAGAGAGGACAGACGCAGCTCTCTGGGTGAGCCCTCTCCGACCCTCAAGGCAGCCCACAGTGAACAGAGGTGCAGGCATCCACCACAGATAAAGGGGCCGCAAGGAGTTCTGGGGAGAGCTCCTCAGCCCTTCCCAGGTACTGCTCATATTTCGAGCTGGACAATTCCATGTTGTGGGTTCTGTCCTGTGCACTGCAGGTATTTTGAAAGGATCTCTGGGCTCTGCCCACCAGAGGCCAATAGGGCTGCACCCAGCAGATAATCAAAATGGGATGGACATTGCCAAGGGTGCCTTGGGGGCAAAGCCATGCTGGGCTAAGAGCCGCTGGCTCAGTGCTTCTCTCTGCTCTGGACAAGTCGGCCCCTCTGGCGCAGGCTCCTCCACAGCAGCCGCACGTCTCCCTCCACGCAGGCTGTCCAGATCCCAGCGTCGTGGTCCGAAGACTCACACCTCCTCGCGGCCGATGTCCCTGACTTTAGGCCCTCACTGGCCCATGCCCCTTCTCAGGCAATATCTTTTCCACCCTCATCCAACGCCTACTCGCCCTTTAGACCTTCAATCCAATGCCCTTCCCTGGAGCCCGAGACTGTTCCGCACACTGACAGCACAGCGCGGCCACCCACCTGCTCTCCTGGGAGCGCCCCGCCCTTGGCTGTGACCAAGGTGTGCAGGCCCGAGGCAGCGTCCAGCTGAGCCACCCATCCCACTCTCTTCTCTGTCTCTGGCCCTCCCTCTGGAGCCTCTGCGGCCAGCCTGCTTCAGCCCCCACCTCCTCGTGAGCTCTCACTCAGGACTGGGTTCTCGGGCCTCTTTTCTTTCAGGACCTTCCTTCTACTCGAGAGCTTCCCATTTCATGCTTAACTCTCATTTCTGTGCCAAGTACTTAAAGAAATTTTCTCTTTACACCTTGGGTCTCTTTCCTGAATCCCAGACCTGTGTGCCCCACTTCCCTGTTTCTTCGTTTTCCCACCTGTCCTGCTCCATGAGGATCAGCTCCATTGCAACAGGAATCTCTGTGGTCACCACTGGACCGTCAGAGCCTAAGACAGTGTGCGGCATGCGAGGGGCCCTATGGGTCACTGCAGGAACAGTGAGGAGTGAACAGGCCTCACAGGCTCAGGTCGCCTCAAGGAGCAAGAATGGGCAAAGAACAGGCAGTAAGGTGACACCAAGACACTCAGGGTTCAACAGCTACCTGCTGACAGATGTGGAGAATCCAAATGCCTGGAATTAATGAGCATAATCAATAAAGATTACATCACTTGGAAAAGAGGCTTGTCCACCAGGCACACAGTGGACCACGAGGGTCGTGGGGCAGCTCTGCCCCTGCACGCTGTGCCCTGCTCTGCGCTGGATGGGGTCCCACCCACAGAGGGCCAGGGAGTCAGGAGCCGGGATCCCCTTTCATGCCCAGGTCTCCTGGAGACCTAAATACTCAAGATTCCGTGTAACACCCACTGAATCAGACTCTGGAAGTAACATTTGAAGACAGCCACCTTAAAAAAAAATAAAACATTAAGCATCAGTGTGTTAGAACTGCAGCTCTACAACAGCGCTGTCGACAATTTGCAGTGAGCCTGAGCGGGTAGAAATCTTCCTTTCACTGTACACTCTTGTATGCTGCTGGGATTGTTTTCATTGTATGGGTTTCTTATTAAGAAAAATGGGGGTGATGTGTTTTTCTTCAAGGAATGCAACTGTGGCCACAGGAAATGGGCAGTGTTACCATTGCAGCTGCCTAGTCTTTACTTAAGTCACAACAGAGGCAACCTGCCTGGTCACCTGCTCTGCGCTTGCAGTCCCCTCTTTGGGCGGAGGACACAGTTTGGACAACCCCCTGGCCCTGGCCTAGCACTGCCCAAGGTCCTGTTCTGGGTCTCAGGTTTCTGCACCGACAGCCACAGCGGGCCTGGGGTGGCCTGCCTAGTGTGTATGCGACTAAGACCATCCAGCTGACTCCTCTTGCTAACTTCTGACCAGGACTTTTGGGTTATAATTTGGCTTCCCACGTCGAGTACTTCTATAGGGAAGACAATGTGTGGGTTTGTTGCATAGACTCTTAATAAGCAGAGTGTTGGTATTCTGACTCCTACATCCAACTCTTAGGAGCCTGGTTAATGCGAGTTGGTCCTCAAGAGAAATGAGTCACTTGTAGTTTCTGATGTAGAGTTGAAGAAAAGGCCATGGGATGAAGCTAAATTGCTAAAGTGAACGTGTCATCTTTGCAGATCTCTGTCTGCCACTCGCCTCACCTGCCCACACCCTGTGTCCCTGCATACCTTCATTCTGTGGCAACTCTAAGGGTTTCCAGGGAGGAATTCCACTGTATGTCAAACACAGTCTGATGGCCAGGCTGAGACGAGAGCTGAAGTCTTGTGGACCTGACTATCGAGGTCGACAGAACACCAGTGTTCAGAGAACGAGTGCACCGACCACCCTCCACTACCGGGTCTCCCAGGGATCACAGGGAGAAGGCTTTGAGGGGGTATGCGGCTGAACAGCCCCCCCCACAACGGAACTGCCAGCCCAGCCATTGGCTAGTATTCCACTCCAAAAATGGAAATCCTTCCATCCACCTTCCTTTTTCTAGAACCAACTTAAACCTTGTAACAGGAGCTGCAGAACGAGCCCTTGCTGGTGGGACTCAGTGGACTGAGCACTGGCGTGTGAACCAAAGGGTAGCTGGTTCTATTCCCAGTCAGGGCACAAGCCTGGGTTGCCGGCCAGGTGCCCAGTAGGGGGCACACATGAGGCAACCACACACTGATGTTTCTCTCCCTTTCTTTATCCCTCCATTCCCCTCTTAATAAAAATAAATAAATAAACTATTTTTAAAAGAGCTGGAGAATAGGAAGAAGGCTTTGTTCAGAGTCTGGTAAGAACCAAAGGCAGGGACTAGTGCTACAGAAGTCAGATGGGTGCCATTCCTTCCTCAGATTTAGGAGGCTGTGCCCCCCCACCCTCCTCCTGAGCTGCTCCCCGGCTGCCTTGAGGAAACAGGAAAATGGCCAGTTTCCAATAGGTCGGTGAAGATTTTTATAGGATCTTATCTTTTCTAAACGGATAGAAGAGACGCAGAGACTGAGAGTGAGGGAGAAGGAACTGCACAGACAGACGCTTCCTGGAGGGTTGGGGGGGGCGGGCAGCATAACTGAAGTGACTGGGAACAATTATTACCAGACAGCACACTTCCCAGGACGGTGCTTTCTGTCTCAGCCTCCTAGGAAGCTTTCCCAAAACACACAGACCCTGAGATCTTCTCGGCAGTATCTGGTTCCGGCCCAGGTAGACTAGAGAGCTGCTCTGGTGACTCCTCCGGGTGGGGAAGTGAGACCCTCCCTCCCCCCCTGTTTGAGGTGGACACCCCTTACATATGCTGAGTAAGTCCCTAAGTCTCTCCAGCTGCAATATGCTTTTCTTTGGGGCTTTAGAATATTTTTCACTTTCTCCTCCTACCATCCCCCAGATGAGCTTTAAATTCTACCCAGATACTGTTGGTTTAATTAGATTCCCAGAATCAAAACACCCTGATTCTAAGCAACTAAATAAGTAAGAAAAGGAAGAAATGAAGTTGTGTCACCAAGCCTGCAAAACTGCAGCAACATCGCCACCTGCTGTAAGGCATGGAGCACTGCAGGGTAGATCCGTCCCTTCGGAAATTTGCAAGGTCCCTTCAGACCCCAAGAAACAGCCCCAAACAAAGGACAACTCAAGACGCTGCGGATGCAACATGATGTGAGTGAGGGTAACCCAGCTCAGTGAGTGCGCTGGGCTTTGCCTGCAAGGGAAAATGTGAAGGAGACCGGCTTGAAGAGAGAGTGCACTTCTGAGAACTGAATTAAAGAAGTGACACTGGCCACTTCCCACACCACGCTTCAGGCCTCTCATTTTGTGAGAACGACAGTAAGTGACAAGTAATAGTTCCAATGTGGGTGGCTCTTCAAAACCTACTGCACAGGCATTAATAAAATGCAAAAACAGGGGCAATCACACCAAGACTACTCTCCCCAGCAAGGCTATCATTTAAAATGGGTGGGAAGATAAGGAACTTCCCAGACAAGAAGAGCAAAGGGAGTCCCTCACCACCAAACCAGCTTGGCAGGAAGTGTCAAATGGGCTTCTTTAAGAAGAAAGAAAGAATGAACAAAAAAGGAGCATAAATATGTATAATAAGATGGCAAAAATAGGTATCTATCAATAATCACTTTAAATGTGAACAGATTAAAGACTCCAATCGAACAAGATGCAGATGCAAGCCTCCAAGAAACTCACTTCAGAACAAAAGACACAGGGACTGAGAGTAAGGAGATGGAGACAGACATTTCATGCAAATGGAAATGAAAAAAAGTGGTGAGTGAAATAAGTCACACAGAGAAAGACAAATATCATATAATTTCACTCATATATGGAATCTACAGAGCAAAATGAAAGAACTAAAACAGAAACAGAGGCATAGATACAGAGAACAGTGACAGCTGCCAGAGGCAGGAGCAGGGAGGCTGGAGGACTGAGTGAAAAGGGTGAAGGGATTAAGAAGTACAATTGACAGTTACAGAATAGACATGGGGATAAAAGTTCAGCATAGGAAATATAGTCCATAATATTATAACTAGGTATGGGGCCAGGTGGGTACTGGAAATATTGGGGAAAACACTCTGTAAAGCACATGATTTTCTAACCACTATGGTGTACACCTGAACATAACACAAAATGATACGGAATGTAAACTGTAATTGAAAAACTAACAAAATGGGGGGTTGTTGGACCTGGCATTGTCAGGATGAACCCAGGCCCTGTGGCCTCTGATGCTTTGCTTTGAGGACAGTTGACTGGGTGTGGCCAGGCTAGTGCGGTGACCTGCCCAGTGCACAGCTGTGAGATGTGGCTGATGTCTTGCACCTGAGTTTTCTTGCTTGTAAGGAACAAGTAAGCTGCACACTGATGATGTATCCAGCTCCACCCCAGCCAATGGCTGGAGGGCACATTTCTCGTGCCCTGTAGAGATGGTCAGCACCCACAGAGCTAGGCAGCAGCAGTTCGGCCCTGAGCACAGACACCCTGCACCAGAACAAACTCCAGGTCCTCACTCAGTCCTGTGCCCACAGCTGAGACATCAGAGGTCCTCCTTCCTCTTTCTTCACAGCCCAGGTAATCTGGTAAAATCAGCCTGGGCAGTGGCCATCTTCCCGGCCCACCTCTGCTCCAACAACACATGGTTCCTCAGACAGGCAAAATCCGTGGAAATGACGCACACCATAAGGACAGCAGAGTCAGCTACGACTCCTGATGGAGGACCAGCCCAGGGCCCTGCAGGTGGCCTCCCATGGTGGATAGGACCTACTGTCACAGATTGCTCCCTCCACCTGACGCAGGCCCTGACTTCTACCATCTGAAATCACCCTGATTTCCCTCCAGTCTCGAACAAGTCATTGAGCACCACACCCTCGGGGACAGTGTGGCCTCAGCACAGCCTTCTAATGGAGGCCCATGGATTGTGACAGTTAGAACCACCAGATTTCTCTCCTGGAAGGGAGAAAACTCGTTCATGCCACATCACTCCCACCCCCCCAGTACCCCCCTGCCCCACCTCCCTCTGCGCTACCTGCTGCTGGCCAGTGGCACCCCATCTTTAGGTCACAAGTCACGGGCAGACAGACAAGGCAGTAAAGGCAGTTCACCGAAGGGAGGTGAAGGGCCTGTACCGCCCCCTCCCCTGGGCTTTCAGTGAGTGGGGTGTGGGGAAGCTGGAGAGGCGGCAGGTCAGGGACTCTGGTAGAGGTCACCGCTAGAGAGACAAGTCCTGTCTCTCCCAGATTGACGTCCTCATCCCTGCAACCCTTCTTAAGAGTTTATGTTTCCTTCCAGAAAAACTGCGTGTACTGTTAGCATGTCCACTATACACATTGCCACACGTGTGAGTGTGTACTGGTCTTACACGGTCAGCATGCAACTATGGTGCTGTGCCGGGTCTGGCTTCTTTCCTCCCCACTCGAATATAATATCTTGGTTTGTCTTACTTTAAAATAGCTGCATGCTTTTCCATTCTATGGATTTGCCATGATTGATCCAATCAGGACTCTATTGATAATCTGTGACAGCTGCTCATGTCCTTGAACACAGAGAGGTGCGTATGTGATACACATTTAGGTCAAGTATGAGCAGGGAACCTGACAGGTGAACAGGTAAGCACACTTAAAATTTGACAGATACTGTAAGCGTTCTCTAAAATTGTTCATTTAAATTCCCAACAAGTAGTCATGAAATGGCTAGGTTTTTCCATCAATTCAACAACCCTGGGTATTAACAAACTTGACTATTTACAAACCTGACAGGTGGCAGTTTGGATTTTCATTTCTCTAATTACAACAGAGGCTGAGCACCTTTGCATAGTCATAAGCTGACTGATTATTCGCTGTGAGTTGTTCCTTTTTCCAATGGCTTGTTTATTTCTTAGTGATGTGACAAGGACTCTGTAAACTGAGGACACCAGGCCTCTGCTACAGTGTCACCAATATTCTTCTTCGGTTGTCATTTATCTGAGATGTTGCTCACAGTTTTTCTTCTCAAAGTAATTTTTTATTCTTTCATGGGTCCTAAGGTCTTGTCATGCTCCAAAAAGGCATTTCCCCACTTAAAAATTGTTACTATTACCGTAATTATTTCAAAGGTCAAATTCCGTTCACTTTTATTATTTCCTTTTTCTGCATTGAAGTATTTGTTCCATTCAGAACTCATTTTGATTTAAAGAACTAGGTTGATCCACTTTTATCAATTTTCCCCAAATGGTGTGTCTATGGTAGCAATATGATTGAGTTATTTTTCATTTCACAATATTTTTAATTTCCTCGTGTATCTGAATCTATTTCTCAACTCTCTGTTCTGTTCCACTGATCTGCGATTCTCTGGTACAAAAGCTGTCTTAGTGACTGGTCTTTAGAATGTTGGTCTCACTGCTCCTTCCAGATATTTTTTTGGCAGAGTAATTTTGGCATGACTGTGTCAGTCTCGGTGCTAACAGCACCAACCCGGATTATGCGGGTGTCCCAACTGGGCACTCAGGAAGGAGGCGCGCTGCAGGCGCCCCGCAGTGTGGACTCGGTCAAGCTTCCCTCCTGACCTCAGATCTCCTCTGCGGTCAGCTCCAATTGGCCAGCATTGGAGCGGCAGCTTAGACAGCAGTGATGGCGCCACGTGAAAGCTCTGACATCCGTTGATTTGCAGACCGAGATTGGGACAGTAATCTCGGCCAGGGCACTGAATGCAAAAGCAAACACTAAGAATTCTATTAAAATACATATTTTTGGACTTTATTAACTTCAGTTAAAGTTGTTGAGACGAACAAGTAACTAAGGCTTCAAAATGTTCTCTTGGGGCATAATTTCACCTGCTGTCCGGGAAAACAGGAGCACAAGGTTCATGGGATCATCCCCCGCTCAGGCTGTGCAGGGATCCACCGTCACTGGGATGCCTGCAGGCAGATGCACAAAACCGGCAGAAATGGTCCTTTCTGCTCCGTGAAGAGTGAAAATTGGGTCCCTACTTCCTATCCTGCACTGTTAGAGAGGAACCACACAAACAGCTCAGACTGAGGAGCAGACGCACCTTCCACTCCTGCAAGACCACATGGCACGGACTTACCGTGAGCATGTCGTCACACTTCATGTCTGGGGTGTCGCCGTCTTCACTTTTATTGTAGAATTTCCGGAAGAAGTTGAACGCCACAACAGTGTACAGGTACACGACCACGGCTAACAAGCCGACAGTTAACACGAGCTGCAAGGCAAGGTGGCATCGGCCACGCATCAGAAACACGACATGCGTGGCGTCCGTGTGGGAGGGGCGGCCGGCACAGACCTGGACACCCCACCAGAGGCGGACGGACCCCGGCAAGGCAGGGCCTGCCCACCGCCCTGGGGGACTCGTTCTCACCGAGTCATCAGACCACTTTCTTTGAAATGTGACTGCGACATTGGCTGGTAAATGCATACTGTAGCTGGAATAGAAACAAACTCTAATTCCCTAGCTAAACTCATATTTAATATTAATAAGCGGCTTAAAATGTTTATTTTCCATCCTCTAAATATTTGGCAGTAGGTACTACATTAGCTCTTCTTTCTTATGAGGTCTATCCCTTTAAATGATTTACGTTCCTCATTAAAACGATCTTGTTTATTCTATGATAGTAAGATAGATCAGAAATTATTTTCTCTTTTAATCATATCCTCAAACTAAATAGAAATGTGAATCACCTCCGACATCTGGAAACACACTGAAGAATGTGTAATATAAATATTAAAAAATGAAACTGAGGCATCTTGCTTTGTTAACAAAAAGCAATAATCAAAGTGAAAGACACTTTATGAACTGACAACCAGCACTGTTACAAAGACCAATTGTTTTCACTGTTTAATTATATGTCAGTTTATAAAGTCTCCTTCCAACTCTGTGTAATCTTTCTTTAATTCCAAATGTTACTTTATAGAATATGTGTATGCTAAAACGTGACTTTCACCAAGTCGGTGAAAATGTGTGTATGGTTGTATCACAGGCATGGGAAACACAGTGAAGTGTATTATTTCCACGTCTACTTCCTCAGATAGTATCGGATCCTGTTTTCCCTCTGAATGCAGCGGCATTTGGTAGGTCTTTTAAAAATCACTTCATAATTATCTGGATAAGACATTATCTCAGTCAGTCAGGTCTCTAAATTAAGTACAAAGTCTCTATAAAATCTCTGCATGTTTACCTATAAGAACTAATAAGTTTTATATATTTCTGCAAATGAAAAATTGACTCTTCAAAAAGGAAAGCAGCATTCACAATGAGAGTTTAGAAATTAATTTTAAGTGGTGCCAGGGCTTTGGGGTGACAGGCATCTCAGACTCAGCACCTCCAGTTCTTTAAAAACGCTGGGCTCAGACCGACTTCCGTCAGATGAGTTGGTGCCACGCTGCCTATCCAGGCGCCACGCAGTTGTGCTCAGACTCGGAAACAAAAGTGACAGGTCTGAGAGTGGTGTGTGCTGAAGTGTAGGAACCTATATCCCTGATTGTGTGAATTCACTGTGGATACCGTTCTAGATTTTTAGGGGAGCACTGATTTAAAAATATGCTGGATTATGGGATTCTGGCAAAGAAGGATCCAGTTACTCTCAACAAAGAATGTGTTACCATGGACACTTGATAGGTGGATAATGAATCAGTAAATGCATGCTTCCAAAATAATTAATAATAAAGACGTTAACATTACACTTGGGCTCCATTATGGAATGTGAGTTGCTTTTCTGGAACTAAGCCACTTCTCTTCCAGGTAGTATGTATGACCTTGTCTAGTTTGGAACATTACTATTGTTTTTGTCCAAGTTAAGAGTGGAGAAAAGATCACATGAGCATCCAGTTTTAATCAATGTAATCAAATTAGGAATACAGCATCCATGTTCCCTCAATAACACCCCTGCTGCATCAGGACGCTGCAATGCACTTGGGTGCCCCACACTACCACAGGGAGCAAACCCTGATCAGGAACAAAATAACTCACCCCAAGAGCTTAACATGTGCCAGGGCCTGTGTTAAGACCTCCACATTGGTGTTTTACTTAAATTTCAGAAAAATCCTGTGAGGTTGGACTCTTACTGTGTTTGTTTTACACAATGAGGGAGTTGAGATTGAAAAACATTAAATAAATCCTGGCTGGTGTGGCTCAGTGGATTGAGCTCTGGTCTGCGAACCAAAGGGTCACTGGATTGACCTCTGGGTCGTGGGTTGCAGGCCAGGTCCCCCCTAGGGGCACTCGAAACAACTACACATTGATGTTTCTCTCCCTCTCCTTCTCCCTCCCTCCCCACCTAAAAATAAATAAATAAAATTTTTCAAAAAAAAAGTTAAATAGTTTATGCAGAGTCACACTGCGAGTTGGTCACCAAGACTCAAGCGCAGGTCTGGGTGATGCTCAAACTACCAGTCCCCCTGTTTACAAGGGAAACAGTGCGGAGCCTCTGGTCACAAAATCTCTAAAACCAAACAGTGTCATCATCACAAGGTCTGTTTTTATTTTTGTTGGCATATTGTTGCCTTTCAGTTTTGCAGGAGAAAAAAAAGATAAACTCTTACCTGCTTGCCATTGTGAGTTACCGATGACAAGATGGTTCTCAGTGTCTTGAACCCCATAGCAATGTCGAGAAGGTGAGCAGCAAAGAAGAAGTTGTTGTAGTGTCCAAGAATGGACATGGTCATGTACCAGGCAAGGTAGAGGAAGGACTGTGGAGACAGGATGGGCGCAAGTGCATCAGGACGCAGAACCCAGGCAGTGCCACGCCGTGGGACCTTGTATCGTGACCGCCCTTCACGCCGCCTTCTCGGACTACGCAGTCACAGCATTCTAGTTACAAGGCCAAGCTCCCTTTCTATTCAGGGAGCGGCTTTCACTGTTAGCGAAGAAATCAGTTGCAGGACCTCTTATCAACAGGTGGCAGTTCTTCGGGTTTGAGCTCTCAGGACAGTTCTCTAAGATCCCAGGCTAGTGGCTGGGCGAGCGGGAAGGGGTGGGGGAGTGGAGGTGGGAGAAGCTGGGGGTGTCACCAGTTTCAGGAGAATGGAGCTCACATCCACTATAAAAGTCAATGCTAAAATCAGAGAGAGACTTGAAAACTAAATGCACTGTGTGCTGTGCAAGGGAGAAGGCAGCAGGCAGAGCAGCAGGAGGGCAGGGTGGGGGCGGGGAGGCCTTCCCGTTCCAGGAGTGGGAGGCTGTGAGGGGGCTGAGAGGAGCAGGAGGAGGTGGGCTGACATCTGACAGGGAATGTTCCTGGTTGCCCTATTCAGCCAAATCTCACGGTTCTCTCCAGCGACTTCCCACAGCCAGCAAACGGGGACAAACGACTGACAGAATTATTCAAACTGAAAATTGTAAGGATCAAAAATGTAAAAATACAGAGCAAGCCAGGACAGGGGTCATGACAAGTGGTTTTCTCACCGTATTTGGGTATGAGATGAAACTATGTTTATTTCATAGGCTCTGAGGCTCTCAGATAAATAGAGGATCAACACAATAACTTGATTATTTTGGGAGAAACTAAAATCTATCGCAATTAATGTTATTAAGTTTTTACGTTTAGTAAGTTCTTTTAACATCTGCAAAGTGAGACATGTGCCATTGCCCACTGAAACCTAAATGAAAATATGCAAGAATTTTCATCTTGGTTCTATTCTTGCGTAAAAATATCCTTGCTTTAATCTTTCAGCTGTTGAAAGAAATGGAAAGAGAGAAGGGCTGATCAGCCATTTATTCCCATGGGTCTCCCCCTCCCCCTGCTGGGCTCCCCATTACATGGGCCAATTTTGAATAGCATGAGCGAGTAGCGTCCTCCCATCTGCAGGCCTGGCAGCCTCAGTGGTCAGAGCGCCCTCAGCGCCTGGCGGGAGGGCGGGGCTTACGTTGTCAGTGAAGACCACTCCGAGCTTCCACATCTGATACTTCACGTCAATGGAGTTCAGCCTGCAATGACAAAAGAGGAGAAGCTGTAGAAATGCACGTGAGGCTGACTCCGGGCCTTCCACAAGGAAACGGTGCCACCTCAAGGGCCTGGGCTTTCTCCCAGTTCCTGGGAGGGGCGAGAGCTCCCCAGGCAGCATGTCCCTGAGTTTGGGGGCTCTGTGAGAGGGCTCTCTGAAAACGAACAAAACAAAACATCACCACCTCCGTTGTCATTATTTAGGAGAAGTCCTTCCCTTTTCACCTTTTTCCGTGCATTACATTCAAGATCAACTCATGCCGTGGGCGACAGTCAGGCTGGGAAGCTGCCCCAAATCAGCTAATATGCACCCCCAGTGTCCACACCAACTGGCATCACACGTTTGTATCTACACCCCAACAGGACAGTTTTTATTTCAACTGATCAAAATGTGCTTGGATACCCACAGTTAGTACTTTACAACTGCATTCACTTTACCAGTGAAAGGGCCCTTACATTTTGGTTTTGCTGCATTTTGTGTCAGAAGTCTCGCTTTGGGTAGAGACAACCCAAGAAGGAACTGACCTGTCCCCTGTCCCTACAGCACTTTGCAAATGCCCCCTTCACTGTGTCCCCAGCGGTTTCCTAGCTTCGGGCGGGGGGGGGGGGGGGGTGTCTGTGTATTCCTGCCTCTCCCGCTGATCTGTGAGCTCCCCAATACAAGCACATGATTTTACACACTGAAAATCTCAACACGTGAAATGAATAAATCTTAACATAATTATTCATGATCTTTGCAGATTAAAATATACATATTAAAACATACTTTTTAATTTTCATTTTTTTAGAACTTGCCACACTGACTATGGGCAATATTGCACGTAATGGATATGATAGATGATACAGTAGGCTATAGAATTACAGTAGTATTTTTTTCTAAAGGACTTCTCTGTTTTAGTCTTTAATTGCTTCTTTAATCACTTAGTTTAATGAGGCTAATCTTAAATTATAAGTGCTAGAATAAGTAGTTGCTAACCACAGCTGACTCCTTAGGCGACATTTCCCCCAATGGTTAAGGTTTAATTTACTTTAGCCTAGGATTTTCTACTTTAAGAAAAGTAAGTTGTCATTGAACTATAATGAATTTTACTATTAAATAACATTTTTTAAAGTTCCATGAATATGTACAGTGGGTTCTACTATAAGAATAGCTTTTCTTGGCCCTGGCTGGTGTGGTTCAGTGGAGTGAGCACTGGCGTGTGAACCAAAGGGTAGCTGGTTCTATTCCCAGTCAGGGCACATGCCTGGGTTGTAGGCCAGGTCCCCAGGAGGGGGTGCACAAGAGGCAACTGCACATTGAAGTTTCTCTCTCTCTCTCTCCTTCCCTTCTCTCTACAAATAAATAAACACAATCTTAAAAAAAGAATAGCATTTCTTAAGCTAAAAAGGAGGAGATGGTAAAAAATAAACAGCAGGGCAATTAAACAGGAGAGCATGCCTGTTCTCCATGAAAGCAACCTAAAACAAAGAAAGGTTTACATCAGGAAGCCTCAATTCCCTGTGGTAGATTTGTGCTTTAATCTAAAAATTATTCTTATGATTAGTTATTGTCTGTCCCTACCACACGTTAAGGTGACAAATTTGCTCTCAACATCACCAAGCAGCATATCCTCTCTGAGGTGCATGGTGACACTGTGAGGTAGGTGTGGCAATGGGGCTGTTTGAGTTGGAATGGGGTGGCCAAGCTGGGCCATCAGGGTAGGGCTGTCCCTGGGCCACAGGGCAGGGAAAGCTATCAGCCAGAAGCTTGGAGATCTGCTGGGTGGTTCTGGGATATGTGAAGCACGTCAGCTCTCTGGCTGCTGCAGCCATTCTGTGCACAGGAGGCAAGATGGCTACCTGTTCAGATATGTACACACCAAGCCCCATCTATTCGGTTCACAACTGAATGACACAAGCAGATACAGGGCTCTTCCCATACACAACTGCTCATGTTAAGATAATATTCATATGGAGCTGGATAATCTTTTAAAACTTGATCTTTCTAAACATTTTTATAAGAAAACAGTACACATAAATGTTTTCCTAGCAATGTACATCATTTACTAGATCTTTGTACTTCTAATTTCATTAGCCATATGTAAAGGTGTTAATGAATGCCATGTTCATTTCTTGGTATTCTGCTAGGGGTCAAACTTGCAAACATTTACTGTGTAAAACAGTGGAAAATCCCACTAATTTAGAACTTTTGTTCACAGCAAAAAACAATCTAAACTTTCCTTTGATTTTTTGTCTAACTTATTTTCTACAGTCACAAATATGACTGTGAAAAACATAATTTAGTAAAATTATTTAATTCTACATTGCTTATGAGGGATCTATATGTTAGCAGGAAGCTCTACCCACTCACACCACCATCCTTGTTTCCGATGCTGCTCCAGCACAGGGACCTTGCTCCTGAGGACTGCCACTTGTTGCACCTTTTACACCGTGACCCTCCTTAAGTGCCACATTTGTTTTCTTAAAGGGTCCAGGAAATATTTTGGATCAAAATTCAGTTTTTGTCAGATATTTGCCTATCTCATTACTTTTTAACAGAGTGTACATAATTTTAATGACCCAAGTAGCTCTAACAAGTTTCTGGAAAAATAAAAAAATATATGACCGATGAGATAGGTCAGCCAAAACATTTTTTAAATGCTAGCAAAAATATTTATCTAAGACAAACTAATATTGCTCTGTAGAACCTCAAATACCTATCCTTTCAAAATAATCATCACACCCCTACCTGACTGAGATTATAAACATGCGGATAAGAAAGTCTCACATGGTTTTTAAGGGAAGGTAACTATTATGATTCTTCTAAATCATTAAGTGGCTATAATAAGAAGTTATATTTTTAAAAGTATGTATGCTTTATTTATTCCAGATGCTTAAATTTGCTGCACACACACACATACACACACAATGTCTATCTGGAAAAAGTCCAGCCATCCTTAATATAAAGAGAATTGTTTTCCCAACATGGATGTAACCTGGCAGCCAAGGAGAGTGGACTGAAATGTACATGTGTGAACAATGTGACTTCACTGCACTAATCAGTGGGGGTGGTAGATGCCATTGAGTGAGCATGTGCACTGTGTGGCCATCACATTCAAAATGACTAAGAGAGTACAGCAATGAATCTGCATCAAATTTTGTGTTAAGCTTGAATATTCCTCCATGGAAACCAGTCAGATGATACAGGAAACTGCAGCTACGGGCAACTGGTGACTGGCAGCTTCATCATGACAATGCGCCCGCTCATGAACCATGTCTCGTGCAGAGGTTTTAGAAGAAACTTCTGATCATCCAGGCAACTCAGCCCCCTACAGCCCAGATTTGGCACCCTGCGACTTTTGGCTTTTCCCAAAAGTAAAATCACCTTTGAAAGGGAAGAGATTTCAGACCATTGATGAGATTCATGAAAATATGATGGGGCAGCTGATGGCAGTTGGGAGAGCTGTGTGAGGTCCCAATGTGCCTACTCTGAAGGGGACTGAGGCAACATTGTCCTGTGTACAATGTTTCTTGTATCTTGTATCTTCTTCAATAAATGTCTCTACTTTTCACATTACAGGGCTGGACATCTTCTGGACAGACCTTGTTTACATATGTGTACTCACACTATATGTGTGTGTACGTGTGAATGTGTAAATCAATCTCTGGTGGTTTCAATTCAGCTGGTTGACATCTTTATAGCACATCTTAATATATTATTATTTCATGCAAGTATTATATTAAAAGTACTTAATTTTCAAGTGAACTTTCCAAATAATGATATAGCAGCATAGTATTTCTGACATACAAAGTCTTTGCTATTTAAATAAAATACAATAACATAGTTAAATAAAATGAACTTTGCACCTTTCTATTAAAAGGGCTACATAGTGCCCTTTTCAAAAACTGATGAAAATTAACTTCTTTTCAAACAAAGAAGTATCAGAAAATAAAGTGGTATACTGCACTTTTGCATGTTTTACTTTAAGTGTCATTAAAGATAGAAAAGGCAAATTCAATTAAGAACACTTATTTGCTTTATGTAAATAACAAAAAAGGAATCTTCAAAAATTAAGAGAAAAGAAGCCAGTCATTCCACAGTTCAAAATAGCCAGAGGTATAGAGTGGACGCTATGTCCACCCTGCATGTCTTTCGTCTCCCTGTTCCACTGACCCTGAAGAAGGAAACCAGGGCCCCTGCAAGATCAGACTGCTCGGGACTGTTTCTCCTTTCACCGGGAACAGGGCAGGGGGACACTCACACGGCTGAGAGGGAGCTGTCTTTCTTCGGCTTCTTCTTCTCCCGGGCATCACTGAAGTCCAGAGCTGCTTTGTCCATGCCGAGCAGCTCACTAATTCTATCCCTGCCATAAAACTCTCCGTATTTATCCATAACCTAGGGGACAGGAAGAAAGAAAGCCTCAGCCATCAAGGAGCCACATCTGTGTGTCTATATGCCTACAAATATCTAATTACTTTCATAGCTACTATATATTTGTTTTATTTGGAAGTCCACTTAAAAATCTAGTTCATGGCTGTGGATCTGCAAAAAGAACATGCCAGCTAAGAAGGGCTTCTGGTGGCTAACCGTGGTCAGGTTTTAAAAACAAAGCCTAGCAGCCATTTCTGCACAGAGGCCTCACACACAGACCTCACTTCAGGGAGAAAGGAGGCTGCACCTGCCTCTGCACTGAACTGCCTGCCTGCCTCTACCCACCTGAGCGCTCCCTTAGAGAGGAGTTCCTGGAATCATATTTCAACCAACGGAACTGACCTTCCTCATCCAACTGGAGCTGTGCAGCTATATCCCCATCAGCATCTTTACTGACCAGTTGGAGAGGCTCCATTCTGACCAATCAAGACAGTGCATTTTGGACCAAACTGTGATGATTTGGAGTCCTCATTTGCATGAGGATGGACCCATCAGGGACCAGGGACAAGGACTTCTCTATATATATCAGCTCCCCTCTATTTCAGAGAGCATGTTTTCCCTTAACATGGAAGACATCAGCTGGAGCTGAAAAACCAAAAATGAAACACTGAAGGCAGCTCTCCAGAGCAAAGTGGGGCAAAGCTGTCTAGAGGGGTGGAGCCTCACCCAGGCTGTCTCCAGCCTCAGCTGCACTGCTTCACAACTGAGCCATAGCTCTGCTGAGCTACTCCATTGCCATTCAGTTCTCACAGCCCTGCTGTGTCACCACCGGGGCCATCTGCCCTGATAAGCTTCACTCCTTCACGGCACCCCAAACTGAAGATCCCTGACAGTGTGGGATTGGTGCTGATGGCGGTCTGCCAACATGGGATCACCCTGCTCTAGAGCGAAGCAAACTCACAGCCTGTAACTAAAACCTGTCTGAGGAATGAGACTTCTAATTCAAGAGAGAAAGGCATGTAAGAGGAAGAGTGTGGGCTGAAGTAAGTGGGCAAAGAAGTGGGAAGAACTGGACTAAAAGAAACACCTACCAAATTCATACTTTGTGTCAGGAACTATAATAAGAATTCTGACACACTTTCCCTCATGGGACTGTCACAGTATGTAAGTTTTGTGTTGTTAGAATTGTATTCTGCAGATAAAGAAATGTATCTTGTAAACTATAAAACACCAAGGACGCTGAGCTTGGGACCAGCTGGGGTCAGGAAGCACCGGGCAGAGCCAGACTCCCAACAGGGACCGCTGTGCAGACCGCTGCACAGACCCTTGCGCTGGCTGCCACAGCCTGGGCCCCTCCTGGCTCTGGGCCTGCCCCAGGCCACCCTGACTGCGGCAATTCCTCAGTGATGCCAGGCACAGTGCCCCGTCACCATCCTCCAGTCCGCAGTTTAATTGCCATCTAGTGCCAGTCCTGTGTGTGTACTTAGAACCACTCTTAGCGGCCCATTGCCCCTCTGTCCCTCTGTCCTCTGTCATGCTTGCCTGGTTTTACCTGTGCATCACACTTTCAGGTCAGTTCTTAGATGTTCCAAAAAACGTGAAAATGGGAAGAAACAGGAAAAGTAATGAACACAGAGCAGGAAAAGAGTAAACTGGTAGCAAAAGGGGGCAGGAAAGAAGGAACAGAAATACAGAGAAACACAACAAGTGAGAACAAGGGAAGAGGGGAGGGGAGTTAAGATTAGAATGGATGAAAGAAAAATACATAGATGGAAAGAAAGGATTAGCAGAAATAAAAATTGGCCTTTTCTGACTGTGTACAATCAGGTAAATGAAAAGAAAATGTAAAAGAACAATGGTAGTTGAAAAGCCTATGAGCACAAGGTGTTTTGCATTATTCTTATGGCGTGAAACACAGTTGGGCTGGTCTGAAGGGTTTCTTGGTGGACTGTGTTCGCACCCCGCTCCTTGGAGACCACACTGGGGACCACAGCAGGAATTCCTCCGACACTCTGAGCTGCAGTTACAATCTATCCATTTATTTGACTCTGAATATATACTTTCCTTCAGAGAAACTCTTGCTTTAATAATGTAGAAACATCTGTTAACTAATGAAAATAAAATATTCAAATTTTCTACTAGAAATTATTTTAAAATTATTCTTTCAAAGCTGTTGCCTAAAAAGTTGTTCAATGTTACTCAAAATGCTAAGTCACAAAGAGATAAAAACTTACACCAAAATAAAAATCAACAGACATACTGCTCCTTTCATGTAGAAAGTCTTGTTATTAAAATAAAAAGCCAACATGCTTAATGATGTGCTTGATTTAAACTCCTGGTGCAAGCACTGTAAGTGCCCTTAGGTTAGTTACAAAAGTCTGTGGCTGCCTGCCACCAACCAAGGCAGGAGCAGCGTGGACCTGGTGGAGCCAAAGGGGAACCACTCTTCCCAACCATTCCCCGCTGCCCTGCCTGACAGCAGAGCTCAGCCCCTCCCTGCACGCACGGGGGTGGTGCAGGCAGTTTGGCCACTAGAGGGGCTCGAGGGGAGGGGAAGAGAAGCTCGAAGATAGTGGCTGCCGGCCCTTCCACCGCCAGGTGCTGGTACAGGCATCCTGTCATTGAAAAGGTCATCTACATTAAAGTCCTGCGGTAGGAAGGGCGGGATGATCCTTGACTAGAAGATCAGAGCTTTGGGGGCTTTGTGCCACAGTCCATAGCTGAACTGTCTCAGCGTTCTTTTTTTTTTTTTTT
>PVKU01008837.1:0-38843 GCA_004027475.1 Anoura caudifer | reverse complement strand
ACGCCCACAACTGTCAGGTGTATGGGACAACACTCTGACCCCCTGAAGCTCCTGCCACATCCAGCTCAGTGTTCTTCCCACCTCCCTCTGGAGCAGTCTGAGTCAGAAGAATAAAACTTCACAAAAAGAAGATCTTTAACGTTTGTATTACGGAAATACAATTCAGTTCTTTGTTGCCAGGCAACAACTTCCCCTCTTTAGTGTAAAGGGGATCCCACCCTGGGTGACTTATCAGCTGTCTCCGTGCAAATGGCCTTCAGCCCGGTTCCCCGAGCAACCTCAGGGAAAACTCCTACCGGTTAGGTCCCTGCATGCACTGCGCACTGCTGCAGCACCTGAGTCAGAGCACAGGCAAGCCCAGAGTGCAGGATCCTCCCATGCAAGGGGTGAACTTCATGTTCAAACTCCTGCACGGTGAAATGGCACTAACCAGCACAGCGCACACCCCAGGCCTCATACCCTGTATGAATCACACTGGTTCAAATCTGAGCTGCACTTTTGGGGAAAAATAACAAATTTATTCCTTCTAAGAAGCATTACCTTTCTTTTAACAAATTTGTCCCAGTAGTTGTTGGGAAACGACCTAAAAGATATAAAAGCATAGAAGTAAAAGAGTGTCATTTTAAGAAATAATAACAATGTATTGTTTAGAATATACAAAATATTTAATACAATATAAAAACACTCTCTTCCATTCACAAAAATCAGAATAAATTTGTTTCCCATTCATCTTATCCTGTAATTTTTCTATATCACCAGTGTACTGAATATCATTTTAAATATTATATAAATACAGGAGTGGGCAAAAGTAGGGTTACAGTTATAGTACAAATACATAGTATTATAATTAATAAATAATAATACAAGAAAAATCTGTTTTGTGTTCTCACAACTGTAAACTTACTTTTGCTCACCCTGTATATACATGTAACTCACAAAAAGGGTCTAGGCTAATATTTCACTGAAGAACATGAGTATATTCATTAATAAGCCAACTAGTTGTTTTTTATTTACTTGCAATGTGTCAATATCAATGCATAGACTGCTTTGTCAAGTGCCTGTAAAGTATTGAAACACCTGACAATGTTTTCCTGTGAAGAAGAAAGAACCTCATTGGCACCGGTCACCCCCAGAAAACTGGGGCCGCAGAGCCATGGCCTGACACTGCCCTCACCCAACACAGAGTAGCCGAAAGGGATAGGCTCAGTTTGATGTAGTGTTGACAGCCAGAGTTGCTAAACACAGAATGTACAGAGTCAACATTCACGGTATCATCCACACACAAATCCTCCCCATTTGAAAACCCAGAACTTATGGGAAATGGTAACTTTTTAAAGATAAGCAGAACTAATCACAATAAAAAGAAGGTATTTCCCTCTTGAGGACCACAAGCTACTGAATCATTGACACTTTTAATGGTGGAAAATTGTACTTTGCGATGGGTTTATACCTGGCACAGCAGCCAGGAGCCTGGACCGTGATCTTACAAGGCTAAACAATCAGAAAAGTATGTTTTCTATCTTCCATTGCACACATCATAGTGCTCAGCTAGTTTGATGCCAGGCCGCTTGATGGCACCAACTGAAAGTTCACAACATAGATACATTAAAGTATGGAATTCAAATTCCTTGCCTTTAATGCCACACCTCCTACCCTAATGAGTAGATTTTGCTTCTTCTGTGCCTCTGGAGGAGATAACCCTGCCCTGCAGGCTCAGTGCTCCAGCTGCGCCCCATCCCCCAGCCCTGCCCTGTTCTCCAGCTTCGCCCTGCACTGAACACTGAGCGATGGCAGCAGAGTTCCACCAGGGCTGTGGGAGCAGACTCAACGTCCCTTCTGATTAAGGAATTTAGAACACAGATGGCAAAAACTGATGGGCTCCATCAAGGGCTGAGCCTTCTGATTTTCTTGGCTGAATATATACCCATTAATCACCTCTGCTAAACTTCCAACAGAGCCACAGGCAACTCCAGGCAAGTGTTTCATGTTTAGAAAGCTGTGAGCACTGAAATGTCTCATATATTCTTTACTCACTGTGTGTTGATCACGAGTCTATCCCACTGGCCTTTAATATCATCTTCTGAAGGCTGTTCTGTAATATAAAGCCCATCAAATTCCAATTTTCGAGCTACTTCCTTTTCGCGCTTAAAAATAACCAACGGGACCTACATTTGAAAAATAAACGTTAAATCGGTTTAGATTTTCTGGCCTTGCCTGTGGTCACTATCATTGCAAAACAGCCTCTGGGAAGAAAAACTTCCCATTTACCTCCAGGACGGTAAAAACTGATTGAAAATAAGTCAGCTATATTTTAGGCAGAAAGAAGCATCTAGAGGTTTTGGAAAAACAGGAGCTAGAAGAGATATTACACATATGCATGTTATTTTTCCATATATAGGTCATAGGTAATTGCACTCATGAAGTCACTTCTAAATATTAAAGAGAAAAAGATCAGGCTAAACTGTTTTTCTTTGGCGTATTATAGATACATATGTATGACTGCAGCAGGAATGAGTGCAATAAAATATGACAATGTTACTAAGGTTCCAGAATGCATGCTAAAAAATGTTATTTGAGGACTCTCTAATAATTCCTTGTTCGGCGTGCCCACATGCTAATTTGAAATAAATTTTAATTTCAACATCAGAAAACAATCTTTGTTTTTCAAGATGGCTCCAGAACATACTGACGGACTCTTTTCACATGCACAGACTTCACACAAGAAAGGTGCATACATTCCGGAAGTATCCTTGAATGTCCCCCATAAAACAAGGGAAGGAGAGGGGTCCAGAGGAGTTTCTAAAGAAACGTCACTGTCTGGTCTTCGATGCTGGACCCTGGTTTCTCAGAAGTTCTAGAAGCTGCTCGGCAGGGGCAGTGGAAGAGAAGGCATTACAGTGAAGAGGAGTCTCACTAGGGAAAGATGAAGAGGTTCGCAATGGAAGTGGGCAACCCTGCACCTCAGACACCGTTCCGTGTGCTGTGCACCAAACGACACTCTTCCCTGGAAGGTCTGGGAGCAGCTGCATGATCCTCTGCGGAAGTGAGACAACCTGGAAAAGCTCATCCACCCAGGACGACAGCAGGTGAGTCCCTAATATCAGAGCAACCAACTGCTGGGTCTGAACGATGTATTTCTCTGATTCCTAATACACGGAGCACTGCTAGCAGACACAGCGACAGGGCCACTTCTGTGGGGTCAAGTTGTGGGGGAACAATTACCGCTGTGTGAAAGGAAGCCACAGTCATACCGCCCAAGGCCACTGCACTTCCCAGGGCAGCCTGCAGCCAGAGCCTGTGAGTGTGGAGTACACAAGGCCAGGCCCCAAGGCCCTAGCCCAGGACACCCAGCTGTCACGGTGGCATCAGAGCTGGGCCAGGGCCTGCCCTGTGCATCTGCCCTGCAGCCAGCATTCCCCCGGCACCTCCAGCAATCTCTCCTTGTCCTACACCAGCTGCTTTTTGGAACATTCTGAAATGAGCTCCATGCGTCTCAGAACCCGCTCCCCCAGGAGCCCAGCCTGCAGCAGACCTGTGTGCACGGACAGACCAATGCACAGGGACCTGGTCCCACATCTTACTTTCAAGCAGTAGTAGCCAATGATGCAGAAGAAGGAGATGACAGTGTGCAGCACAGCCAGGATGCGCAGGGCAGGCTCCATGTAGCCGCTGCTTTCCTCCAGCACGTAGTGCACGGCTGCCGCACCTGTCGGGCTGCCATCCAGGTCACTGTCCAGGCCACTGTCAGGGCCACTGTCCAGAACACCCACTCTGGTGTTTCCATTTGTGCTGTGAGGGGGGAGCTCCTTTCCTTCAACCACAGAAGAAGTGGACACCTGATTCAAACCATTTAAAGTGCAGTCAGTTCACTTCCTCTATGACAGCAGCATGAACAAAAACAGGAAACCCAGCCTTCTCCAACAGAGCTGGGTGGGCCACCCAGCACAGTAGAGATGGCTCCTCCAACCCAGTGGCAGATAATGGACACTCCTGGGCCCCCCTTCTTAGTAATCAGGAGTTGTGGGGATTGGCACGTGTGGGGAAATGAGGCAGCTCAGCCGCCTTCTCAGTGACAAAGAGAAGTGAATGTAGCACTGAGCCAGGTGGGTCAGGGATGCTGCAGGTGACCCTCCACCAGCCCACAAGCTCACAGGGTCACATCTGCCCCACCTCACAACCAGGGATGTGCCTGAGCTTTTAGTTCCTCTTCCTTCAAAGTGCATTTAGAATAGGGTTAGGTGAGTGGGTCTCTGAACCTGTATACCAATTCAGTAGCCTCCTTCCTACTGGTCGTTAAAGGACTAAGTCGTACATACCTTATAGAAGAGCAGGATGAAATTGATTGCAAATGCGACAAATAAGGCTAACATTCTCATGTTGTAAAAGTTGCGAGCAAAATAGTTCTGAGGGTGAAAAGAAATAGAAAGGTCACTGAATTGACTGACTTGAAATTTACAGACAATCAGAGGGATCATTCACTCATTCACCCAAAACTACTTCCTGGGCAGCTAGTGTGTGTCGAGCACCATTTACAATGAATCAGAAAACCCGGGCCCCCTGGAGGAGAGAAATGATAAAGAGGCATCCCCACAGGTAAAACATAACTTCAGGGAATGCTAGATGCTATGAGGAGACCCCACCAAGTCAGTGCTTAGAGAAAGGGTATGATGGCCCACACAGCCAGTTGGGGTGGGTCCCTCTTGGGCAGCCTGTGAGCAGAGTCCTGGAGGCCACAGGGAGCAGGTCAAGTGAACAACAGGGAGACAAACAGTGCATCGGAGAGAAACGAGCACACGGTGATGTCCTGAGCTCAGGGCAATCCTGGGTGCTGGCCAGTGAGGGAGGGGACAGTGGACGCTAGGAGGCATGAAGTCAGAGCTTGCAGGCCTCTGCTGAGGTCAGGGGCCTCACTGGGGCCTCGCTAGGGACTGTGTGCAACCCACTTAACCACTGCTGCATCATCTTCTCCCCCATCTGTCAAGTGCGGACAAAACACCTCAAGAGGAAGTGAGTCTGAGGATGGGCAGCCTTAGTTCTCAGGGCAGGTAGAAATGTCTGAGGGGCTTCCCCATGCACATGCCAGGGGCTCCGAGTCATAGGCCATGTCACAGTGACAGCACATCTCGTGGCCTCTCTGAGCACACAGGCTGTGTTAGTAGTGTCATTTCCCACATGTGACTGACTTTACTGCCATGGCTGACTGGACCCAGTGGGCCACCAACCCAAACTGGGTCAGTTGCATTGGTTCCCCGTGAAAGGTGGAACTGGATCAGACAGGCTGAGTTAGTCACCTGGCTGTCTGAGCTGGGAGGTGACAAAGTCCTGAGACACAGGGCCTACACACTAGCCTGAGGCGACCGTGGCCAGTGTTGAGGATGCCAACTGGTGAGCAGAGAAAGTCCCGGTGCAGAAAGCGAGCCTGTGACCCCTGAGGTAGAGGGATGCTTCCCACACTGTGGTCGAGCAAAGGCCTCACCTGCACCCCTGACACACACCCTGTCCTCACCTGCAGCGTGGCCACTGTCACCACCCCACATAGGATCACACAGGGCTGCCTAGAGCACATTGTGTGCAGTGTACTCTGCTTTCCACAGTACAGAGAAGGGCAGACAGCTAAGAAAACCTAGTTAAAACTGTCAGTTAAATGCATGTATCTGCATAAATTATACAAGACATCATAGATGCGCATACATAAGCAGTTAGAATATCTCATTGTTCGGTCAATCCACCTCCCTTGTAGGTGCAGTTCTAAAGCACGATGAGTTTCCTGACTGCATTTTTTATTTCCACAGGCTACTTAACACCAAATATGATTTTGCCTTTCAAATGGCTTTATCATAAGGAAGGTTGTTCTTAATTTCCAGGTCTGATTTCATTGGTCAGTACCTCTTGTAGGTTTATTCTACACACTCATCCTCCCAAATTTCCTGCTCTAAAAACCATGTAGAATACAAGGCAGGGCAAAAGTGGTTTATAGCTATGAGTACACGAAATGCGGACTTTGTTCTTGTACCGTTATTTATTATTTATTATCTTGCATACAAACTGCAAACTTACTTTTGCCCCACCCTATATTTATGCATATGCACATACCAATGTCCTTTCAAACTAATTTTTTATGAATTCCATCTTGAATGAATATCAATAGAGATGAATAGAGATAGAGAACTACAACTTTTTCCTTTGTTTTCCAACCATAAATGTATTTTATTAATTGAGGAGTATTTCTGAAAATTGTACAGGACACTACAGAAAGACCTATCATCTCTCTCTTCTTTCATTTTTTTACTTATTCCCATTTAAAGAATAAACTTGAATAGACCTTCTCATTATCAGTGCAGAGTTAGCTTGTTGCATTGGTATGTTTATAACTGAACTTTTAATAAAAGGGTGATGTTCCAGAAATGTGGAACAGCCTACTCAGGAACATTGGTCTGCACACCTGTGCCCTATGGCCTCACTGTGTGTTGGACAGTGAAGCAGAAACCCGGCCACCCTGCAGTGGGCCTCGCAGGGGGGCCCAGATGTGTCCTCACGCCCCTGTGGCAGCCCTGGCTGTGGGCAGTGACCATGCCCAGTAGATTCAGGTGACCGGACTGTGTGCAGAGGCCATGGGTGTGGCCACCAGGAGCAGGTTGGTCATACCTGCAGGGAGGGCTTGGTTCCCTGACTACCCCTCAGGGGAGGCCCACAGGTCTCTGCCCAGCCTCAGTCATCATCCCATAGTATATCATACCAATACTCATTCCAAAACCGCTTACTAGCAGCTTCTGCTGATAAGCTATGATTTTCTTCCAGAACACCGACTCGGGGGCCTCTGGCTCTCCGTATCTGTGTGTGTGGATCGACCGGAACTTCTGCCTGCCCTTCTCACCCTTTACCTTCTCTTCCTTCTCTCCGTCTTCTCCGCTGTGGATACACAAATGGACATAAGCCATCCAGGAACAGAGGGAAAAACAGGTTTTGTGCCAAAATAGACAAAGAAACAAATATTTAAATCACAGTATCACTTTAAAAACCTTCTTTTCCAGTTAAATATAACACTCAGAATTTCAGAATTAGGGGTTGGATTTCTATTATCGTGGCCTCCTGCAGATGAGTAATTCTGTGAAGTTCAAATCTAAAGCGCATTTCACAGGCTAGAAGTACCTTTGTATCTGTACATAGCACATTTCCTTCCAATTGTGCCACAGAACATTTTACTGAAAAGAGAATAACAAGCAAAATTTCCAACATACCTTATTTAATTATGACTTTAATGGTCAGTCTTTAATGCTGACTAGACTTTAGAACTTAACAGCAAAGACATATGCATTTGACTGTTCACATGTATAAAGGATGTCAGTATATTAATTTTTCAGATAATGAAATTAGAAACACTAACATTTGATACATAAGCCCCTTTAGCTGCAAAATACCAATCCTCCCTGAAAGCTATTTATGCACATGTGTGCTCACATATCCAAACCCACATATACACCGCCCACACACAGCCTGTCCTGTGGGAGCTTTATCTGACAGTGTCTGTAACATTCAGCGACAGCATGGAAGTGATGGTGTGCCCTATCACATGCCTGCACCCTGCAGTGGTCATTTACGTGGCCACAGTCCCAGCAGTCCCAGCAGTGCTGGTCTGTGACAAGGAGCAGTGCCAACCACAGGACACAGACAGAGGGAGCTGAGTGGAGGAGAAAAGTAAAGCACCACGTGCAAAAGTGCACCATCGGAAGGGGCGTGGGGCTGCTCACGAGGGCACTGAGGCCCAAGTTCAGGTGTAAGGAATGAGTTTGCACTGCCCTCCTCCTCTCTTCAGGTCCAAGCCAGCTATGTCCGAGATGACAAATCGGGTTTTCCCAGTTTTTAAAGCTGTGCACATAAAATTAGTTAAACGTGGGGGAAGGTGTAAGCTTCAGCTGGAACAAGCAGCCACTGCTGGGAGGAAAGGATCCCTCTCCATTGCCCCCTCCAGCTCTCCGGTTCCTGTGGCTGCACTCCCCGCTGTGCTTCCCAGTGTGAGTGGCAGGAACAGTGCTGAGGCCCATGCCAGACCTGCTCTGTCAGCACCTCTGGAGGGCCAGGGCACGGGTGGGTTTCTTGCATGTGGCCCTGGGACTAGCTTGGAGGGACACACTCCCCAAGGACCCTCAGCAACAGCCTTCAGAAACTGTGTCTCCTTCTGTCTTTCCAAGCACAGTCACACACACAGTGAGTGATAAACCTGAACTGAGCCCCAGCTGGCCTGCCATCTGTGAGCACCACAGGGCACTGAGGGGGCATTTCTGCTGCAGGACAGATACCGGTCAGATGGGATGGGAGAACGAGGTGGCCTGGCACCAAGGCTGGTGGCACCCGTGCTACCTCTCCTGGCACTGGGGTCCTCACGCTGAGCCTGTCCCCAGAGACAACAGAAGGCCTCCAATCTGTTCCCTGAAGAGAGAATACAAGGGACCAAAGGAAAGTACCAGAAACCACACGTACTCGGCTTTTTCAGGTTCCAATTTGTTTTCTTCTTTTTCTTCTTTGTCCTCTTCTTTCACCTCCTGTTTCTTGAAAGTTGATGGGGAAAAGAAAAGCAGGTCACACATCACTTTTGGATGCATTTAGAGAGCCCTCTGTCTAGGTGGTGTTAGTACCCTGTGCTCCCCCACCCCTGCAGCCCCACCTCCCACGGCAGGAGACGCGACTCTACGGATACCTTCCACTCTCCTCTCAATGTGGAGACGCCGTCCTCACCTCCTGCACCTGCTCACACCTCACTCACCCTTCGAGGCCAGCCTAAGCCTCACTTCTTAGGTCTCCTCTAACTGCGCCCAAACCATACCAACCTTCCATGCTCCATGAACATGGCCTCTGCCATCTTCAGCCTATGCCAGTTAACTTAGTAATTTTCCAGTTTTGTCATGTTTGTTTTCTCTGTCTCATAACACTTTCAGGCAGTTCAAAAGCACTGGACACAGTCTTGATTTCTCTAAATCCCCCCTACCGGGTTCCCAATGTCAGACTCGTGGCAAACACTCAGGAAATGCCTGGGGGTGGGATGCCCACCTCATTTCCCACTGTCACTTGGGGGAGTACCTGCCTTTCCACCTAGCATTATAAGATAATTCAATAATTTGTGGAGATTACTGAAGATTCAATAATCTTCAAAGGCTAGCTCTGCTGACCAACCAGCCAATTCTCTTTGGAAACTCAGGTCCCATGTTGAATGCGCTCTGGCACAAGCCCTACGCAGGTGGGAGCTGACTGCCAGGGCCCACTGGGGTTGAGAGGTGCTGCAGCTCAGAGACACCTCACCTGAAGCTTTTCTTGCACCTCAGGAATGGGCACAGGGTTGCTCATGAGGTCACTGAGGCCCGCATTCGGGTTGTGAGGAATGAGTTTGTACTGCCCTCCTTCCCTCTTCAGGTCCAAGCCAAATATGTCCGAGAGAAGGTCACTTTCCTCCGCCAGCTCCTTTAGGTCCGTGAGGTCCTCCGAGGGCAGGGCAGCCTCCAGGGACCTCCTCTCAGCCTCCTCCCCATCACCCCTCACCTCATCCTGCGTGGGGTCTGGCATGTTCGCCAGGAGTTCTGCCACTCTCATCTTCTTGGCACCTTCCACCAGGCTGCCCCCTAGGAGCAGTCCACCCATGACACGGGAGAAGCCACGGAGGACGCTGGTCACGAAGTGTGCGAGGCTAGTCAGGACACCCCAGTAGGAAGAAAAAAGGGCCGCGGCCATATCCCTCAGTGTCATCTTCTTCACCTTCTTCATTTGCTTCTTCAAGCTCTTCAGGCTGAGCATGCGAAGGAGGGTCAGGAGGTTGTACCTGAGGGCCAGAAGGGCGGCCTGGACAGTCAGGATAGAAAAGAAGCCCATCCCCGGGCCCTGCTCCTCCGGCCCCTCCTTCTCGCTCTCCTCCTTGCTGGCCGACCTCTCACTCAGGTCCGACTCTGAGATCTGGGCCGCCAGCTGCATCTCAAATATGGTGTCCTCACAGAAGTTCACGAAGAGCTCCATCTTCTCCTTCTCGCCGCCCTCGTTGACCACGTCAAAGATGAACTGCCTCTTGGACTCCTTGACCTGGGGCTTCTCCCACTGCGTCCGGCTGGACTCGCTGATCTCAAAGTAAACCCTCTCGATGCGCTTGGCACTGCCCATGATCTCAATGCGGCCCAGGAAGGGCTGGAAGTAGTTGAGCACGCTGTCCGCCAGCTCCAGGAATGTCTGCAGCCGTGTGTCATTGGGCATGTGCTCCGAGAGATTAGTCAGAAGCACGGCCACGTTGAAGCTGATGTCCTTTGCTGGTTCGTGGAAGCGCTTGACAAACTCCTCATAGTCTAGGGTCTCATTTTCATCTGTCTCTGCACAGGACAGAAGGAACTCAGTCTCCGAAGGTGTGTAGTGCTTATGGCTTTCCATGGCTTTGTGGAAGTCCCTCTTGGAAATGACCCCCTTGCCATCAGGGTCGTATTCCTTAAATGTGTCAGAAGATGTCAAGTCCTTCAGTTTTAAGAACATGTTGAAGAACTTCAGAATCATCTCCACGTTGCTGGAAGACTCCACAAGCATGTCGACCATCTGCTTGCCGATGGTCCCGTTGACAACGTTACCTGGTGGCAGAGAATGGCACTGGTTCAGAGTGAGCATACCTGGTAAAACTGGGGTATGCAGAAAGAAGAGCAGCACAGGGCTACAGAACACCTGAGCCGGCACCTGTTGGCCCTGTAGTATGTGGAATCTCCAAAGAGTTAACAACTACTGCAAATCACACAAAGACATGCAGACCACATTCAGTTATCAGACTGATACGCACAGACCGAGAACAAAAGCTGGCTTTCCCCTCAAATTGATCAAACAAGCATCATGCTTTAGGATAAAGAAAATGGGCAAACATGTATATCCTAAAGCCAGAAACTGAAATCCAGTCTCACCTTAATAATAAAAATGAGCATTTACACAGACCTTGAGGGCAGAAAAATCATTTGTCACACATGGCATCGGATTCAACGTTCGAATGTCTATATGGCAGGCACATTTTATTTGTTTTGATTTTACCGCTGAGGCAGCCGAGGCTTAGCAAGGCAAGTTACCATTCCCAAATGGTCCCCCTGAGAACCGGTCACATGGCCTTTCTGCTGTAAGACAGGAAGCATCTGCCTGCATTTCTTCAAGGCACAGAATGTCACAGTTAGAAAATGGCAGATTGCCAATACGCAATCTGGAGGAAGTCAGGTACTATCCTAAATGACAGGGCTGTGGAATGTTTTTTTTCCCTTAAACCAAGTGCACCACAGAATACAAAGGGTGACAGGGGAAGGCTGTGCAGTGAGAGATCCGAGTGCCCCATGAGGTGGGTCTGCTGTGGTCAGAGGCCACGAGCAGGCAGCATCCAGCCCGGTGCCCGCCAGCCAAGCCGCCTGGGCAGAGCTCTCGGCCCCTCTCACTGCAGGGCCCTCAGGTGCCAAAGTGAGGATGCTATGATCAGACTCTGACACCTGGTGTCAGGGCGAAATCAGTGCTTAAACCGGGAGCTGGCATGTTCTAAGAGGTTCATTTTAAGTTGTCATAGCTGCGACTGGTGTTCTGTTGCTCTTACTTGGACTGACATTTGACTGTAGGTCAGGGAGAGAGACCCTGGCTGGGGGAGTAAAGCGGCTGCTGCCCATGAGGGTCCAGTGGGAGCACTGCCTTGTGCAGCCCAGCCTCGCGTGGCTGCCCTATCCCCTCCCCCTCCCCGTCAGAGCCCGCCGTGCAGGGCGGGGCCAGCCCCAACAGAGAGACCAGAGTGAGGGCAGGGTGGGCCACATCAAAGTGAACATCTTTTCAGTCACTGGCTGTATTCACAAGACCCCACTGAGTCTCCACATCAGTCTCCCATTATCTCCGCCTCATAGAGGACATTGAACGTGGACATGGACTTGTCCAGGACTCAGATGGCAACTGTGGGAAAACGGGATGGGAGCACCAGTGGGGGAGCCAGGGGTCAAGCCCTCAACCACTGCACTGTCTGCATAATTCAGAAGAGAAAAGTGATAGTGAAGAAAAAAAGGAGAAAAACCGAGAGAGGCTTGTGGAGGGGAGGGCGGGGCTGCCCCACCAGGTGGCACACCGAGGACCCTGGGTCTCTCAGCTGTCAGCCCAGCACAGTAACTGCAGACTAGAGTCTGCCCACGTGTCTGTCGTCCCCCAATGACAAACCACACCTTCCTACACCACCTGCCAGGGCGTGGTCTCTCTAGGGAGGCACCCCAAAAGGAAAAGTGGTGAAGTGCCACAGGTCTCGCTCCAGACATGTAAACTGAGATCCGCGGCACTTCTGTTTAAAGACTAACTTGAGAAAAGACAGCAAAGCCTCCACTAAGCTCAGGCACCTGTCACATCTCAGTGTGGAGGTTTCGCTCTTCGCAGCGTGCAGAAACATGGATCCTTAAACAGTAAAGGCACCTTGCACGTATACGATATAAAGGAATGCCCGTAAATGAAAATGAAAGTTGAACTACCTTCGAGCATGGACAGCAGCATGACTACCATGTCCTTCTGGAGGTCCATGAGTTCTTTCAACAGCTCAATTTGACTGGAATCCTGGAAATATTAACACAGTGCATTTGAGAGAGAATGCGAAAGCTCTGCAGAACGTCAGTCTCCCCGGGGAAGAGCCCTGCTCCACCGCAGCGCCCACTGCAGCGTCAGAAGGAAAGCCAGCTACAAGCATGTCGCTCTTTAAAAGCATGCCCCGCAGCACCAGAGAGCACTTGCAGTTGACTCCAGCCCTGCCTGTTGATGTGGTCACATGGACACGGGGCCAACGAAGGTGGGGCCAAGCAGGGTGGGGCAGGGCCCCCACAAGGGCAGACGCAGGTGCCTCTGCACAGCCCACTCCTCTATTACCTGAAAACTCTACAGCACTTGTTTTTTCTTCTTTCTAACTTATCATACAAAGATGGTATATATTTTGTAAACGTTAACTTATCTGGGAAAAAAACCAAGCATCTAAGTGATACAAGATAAATTTATTTAACATAAGTCAAACCAAAAATCAATGAGTGTTACCTACACTCACAGTGTATGAAGTACCTCATTTCTAAGTTTTCTTATGTTCTCTGATACTTCTCTGTTAAAACTGCCTGGGTTTCTTCCTTTATTTTTCACCATGAACACATTATTGCACGTGGAGATACTGCATCCCCATACTACCGAGCTCAGATTCAGGACCTGGAGGAGCAAGCATGCCTGTGTCTACACTACAACCCCCTTGGGGCTTGCCGCCCAGGAAGCTGCAGCTCCACGTTGCTGGAAGAATGATGCATTTTCTTTCCAAACAGCTGTGACCTCGACCAAGTCTCCAAACTGAGCGGCAGTGGCAACCTGGCACCAGACACCAAGAAAATGTGGAAGTGTGTCAGAATGGGATGTGTCTCGTGAGCACACAACTGGACATGATTCTCCCTGACCCAGCATGAGCCGGGCCTCTGCTCCACGTCAGGCTGTAGAGACATGGATGAGTGCTCACACAGTGCCAACCAGCTGGAGGCCACCTCCCGGGGGTGACCAAGCCCCACTCCAAGTGCCTATCTGGGAAAGCTCAAGGCTGCCAAAAAAAATCTACATTTGTCCAGCTAACCCTCTCAGTGTCTGTGGGTGGACCGCAGCCTACATTCTGTGACTGCCATCTGGGCGGCTCAGCTGCGGGACCGGCCCTGGCTCACTCTGCTCTCTCCGACGCTATGGGGCCCCTGCTCCTCACCCCCTCACACTCCCTCTATAAGGTGCAGCCACCACTGCACAGATTGAAGTGGAGCTGAGCTCACTCTGGACTCTCTTCCCTGCTGCAGATGAAGATCTGTGCTGACCACTAGAGCAGCCCAGCTGTGCCAACCTCTGGCACTTCACTCCTGCTGCAGGCTGGGGGCAGGTGTGAGGGTCCGAACTCGGCACAGGGAAGGAGGCTCAGGGAGGACAGAGTGGGCCCACATTCACAGGACAAGTGAAGGCCAAACTTCTGACTTGGAATTCAGCATTCTTCCCTCTGCCAGACACCTGGCAGGTACCCAGGCCCTGACAGATACAGCAGTGCTCACAACAAAACTCACCGCTGCAAAGGAACACTTTGCTCTCGAGACTTAGGGTAACGATATTTCTATTCGTGTGTCTTAGCTTCAAATGAAATGGATACAGTAGTGAAAAAACCATGTCAACATTTTTAACATGTGCTCTCAAATTAACATTAAAATATGATAGACAATCTTACCCTTGTAGCTACTTTTTTCTTTTAACTTTCATGAAGTTAAACTTCTGACTACTGGGAGAAAGCCATCTATTGAGAACAGCTGCTTGTTTAGAAACCGGAAGAAAATCCAGTCCCTTCGACAAGGGACTTGCCGCAGATTTGAAATCCTTCCCCACTGCCTGTGGGGGGGAGGGGCTTCCAGAAGTGACCACGGAGACATGGGGCTGTGAAGGGACACGACACGCTCAAAGCAGAGGGACTGAACTCCTTTATGTCCCCATGTATTCAAGTTTTTAAGATCTTTGGTTCTCAGATGGCATAACAGTGCCCATCTATTCTCAGCTTGCATAAAGTTATTTTACTTATGGAAACGTTTTTTAACATACAGTGAAAGATGTCGAGGGAAGTAGTCTAAGGAAGGCTGTATTCAAACAAAGGGACGCATGCTCGATCTTCCCGGGACCACCACCTCGTGCTGTCGTGCTGGGTGGCGGGGGTGGCTGCCCTACCTGCGACAGCTTCATCTGCATGTGGGCGAACACATGGAGGAAGCCCACGACAGCATCCCAGAGCCGGCTGTGGGCCAGGCTCTGCTGGTTGCCGGTGCAGGGGCCCTGCGGGGAAACACACCAACAGTAAGGTGAAAATCAGCGTCTCCTACCACCACATGTCACCTGGAAAGAGAACCCAATGTGAGTGAAAGGTGAGCAGTGATGACAGAGGACAGATCCGCACACTCTCCTTCAAAATGTTTAATACAATCAATTCCAAAGAGTTCCTCAAGGATTTTCAGTTCTATTTCTGCATAAATCATAAAACACTGACAAAAACGGGGAATGACTTCATTTTTGTCTGGCTTTGGTTCCCCTATTTAGAGCAGGGGAGGGCTGTCCAGTCATGTCAGTCAGCATGTGTTTCCTTGTCTGGAAAGAACCTGAGTCGTGTACAGACGAGATCAGCACCTCTCGCTGTGGTGCAGCGGCCTGGGCAAAGCACTGACACAGCGAGAGGAATCCTCATCAGCGCATCCTTCATGGCGCAGCTGCTCTGCCAGCCACGCAGCTGTTGGCGCTTCAGAAGATTGATAATTAGTGTGGGTTAAAAGAGGATTCTGTAATAAAGCTGACACCTTCAGTGTCAGGGAGACACCTCACAGGGAGATCTGATCATAAAGTCCCAGCTGGGCAGGTCCTGGCGGGAGTCACACCCCAGGCCTGGGACTTCTTCAGTGCAAGGCTTGTATCCCCACAGGCCAGCTGTCCCTTGTTCGTTCTCCAATCTAGGTGAACAGACCTTTGCAACACCAGGAGGGATCCTCTTTCCCAGACCCCTCTGAGGCTTAGCTACCCTGCACTGTAACCCCTGCCTCTCTTTCTCCCACCTCCATATACTCTTCCTCAAGTTCCCCCCTTTACTGCAAATGTATAAAAGAACTGCAAACTGGTATTCTCCAGAGCATATGAGATCTTGTTCCTCAGCTTGCATCGTCTGTTGGTGCAAATAAACTCTTAGAAAATTTTTCTACAGGTTCGGACATTTCTTTTGTCAATGTTAGTTATTAACTTCACAAGTCCAGAGCCTGAGACCATCCACAGGTCCCTACTCTGCTTTCCAGGCCTCCACCACAGCCTGCGGCCACAGGCAATGGAGGCTGTGCTGCCGCAGGCGGAAGATCTGCACACAATGTCTAGTTTCACTCCCCAAGGAAAAGGATATAACCTCAAAGTTTTGTAAACACATCCACATCAATTGGAAAAATAAGTTAACAGGGATTTTTTTTAAAAGCAGCTCTTCATTTCCCATTTATTCATCCCTTTATACAAGTGATTCATAGTAAGTTTGAATCAGAGACCACACTAAGACACCAGACTGCTCTAGGGAGAGTGACTGGAAGAGGTGACGGCACCACAGACGCTGACATCGGAACCTGTCCCATCTCAGCTCCTGCTGAGGCCTGTGGCTCGGGACAATATGATGTGATAGGGAGCTGAGTGGGTCTTCCACCCCAAGGCTAAGAACAGGCTGAGGCTAAAAGGGGAGCAGTGGGGGAGAGCCCTCGGGCAGGCCTGACTAGCCACTCCTTCCCAGCAGGGGCGGGTGGAGGGCAGGCTGCTGCTCCAGACCCACACCAGGGACAGAGGAGGCCGTGCAAGAAAAAACCCAAGTTGGGTACCCAAGGTCTGGTATGGGACTGTGTGGAAGACAAGAGTGTGACAAAAAAGGATGTTTCTTTTATGGGCTACTTGGGAGGGAGCCACCCTGCCCAAACATTGCCCCAGGAGACTGCCCAAAAGGGTGATGTGATTCCAAGGCAGACAGGCCTCCAGATGCAGTCTGTGGAATGGTTTGAAACTGGGTTAAGAGGCATTTGCAGGCCCTGGGCACAGCCACAGGCAGGTGCCCTCAGGGAGACGCCTCCTCCCACAGGCACCTCCCCAGGGGGCCTGAGGCTGACCCTGGGGAGGTGGGGGTAGAGCAGAGCACACCCCCTGTCCCCCAGGCCTGTCCTGGGGAGAGCATGAGGTTGGCCTGAGGGTGAGGGCAGGCTTTACAATGGACAAGAGCAAGCGACGGTGACACTGCACTGCCACTGCAGTGAGACTGCTGGTGACAAAGCGACAGGGGAATTTGTCCAGTTGAGAGTAGCCAGTGCACAAGCTCCACTGGAAAACTGGTCACAACCTGGCCTATGGGGCAGTCTGGAGGGCAAGTGCTAAGGAGGAGTCAGGCCACGTGGGCCTCGAGGGCAGCACATTCAGCCATCCGGTGGGCCCGGCGTGGTGCCTTCACAGTGATTGGCAGCCCCACTGGGCTGTGGGGAGGCTCTGGCTCCACAGCCCTGGACCTCCAGGGTTTCCCTGGCATCCGAGTCCAGGCTGATGCCAGGTCACTGAACACAACACAGCGACCTGGTGCATTCTGGTTCCACAAATGCCCGTGGTAGGGGGAGCTTCGGGGATTGTGTGTGGGGGTTCTTTGTGACCGCTCTGTGCAGCTAAAGTTGCTCCAAAATAAGTTTTTATTAAAGTATGTACTTCAGAAGTGATTAATTTATATAACATATACAAACAAGGAAGAATAAGTTAAAAATAAACAAGCCATGCCCATCCCTGTCATCCTTTGCATGTTCATATAGGCAAGTTAAAATAAAGAACTTTGCACATAGTGAAAGATTAAGGATGCTTGTAGTTTTATATAAATTCAGGAATCTGACTTACATGAGGAATTAAGAAAGCCCAGGCTTAGCTGAACAGGCACAGAAGTTTTGTTTATCACCTAGAAACCGTTTTCCTAACAGTTTCTGTAAAATTCCCTGGCTGGCTAATGTCATCAGTTGATCATATTAAATCAGAACAATTCACACTGAATGTGAATAATATCTTTCCAGACACACAAGAGAACACTGCGGCTATAATGCAAGGCAGGGAGATAAGGCAATAGGAACAGGAGTGAACTGAAATGGATTTAAAATTCACTTCGATTTGATCTGAAGAAAAGTTATTAGAATCACCCTCTGCAGCTCTTCCATTTTGAAATGCTGAAACTGGGGCCCTCTTCTCCACCCAGGGGAGAATAGAAAAAGTGCGACAGATCCAGGGCAGGAGCAGAGCCCCCACAGCCCCCTGCTGAGCCCCTCCTGCACTCAGTCGCCCTGCAGCCCCGGGACCTACGCTGACTCTGGGGACACAGCTGCTGTGTTTACGTCACGCTCCCCGCCAGGATCATGCTAGTCTATGGCAGCAAACTATGAACCCCCCACTCCCTGTCTGTGCACCGACATCCCCAGCCTGGCAGCTCACCGACCCAGAGCACGGCTGTCCATGCAGATGGAAGACGGGAAGGACAGAAGGCAGACTGGCCTTCTAGGACACAGCAAAGTTTTGCAGGTTAAAAAAAAAACAATTTTACAAAATCTCTTCAAAATTTGCAGGTTAAGACAAAGTTAGCCTAAAGAGAATATAAAACAAACCAGTGTTTAAAATGGAGTTTTACCTGTATCACTATGATTGTATGATTACACACACACTGAAGTGAGGTTGGTAACTACTCGTCTCTTTTTCACAAAGTATCCTTGAAACCCCCTCCTCACTTTTACTGGAATGCCGTGAAGAGGGGGCCTAATGCCTGCCCACCCTCCATACTCCGAGAGCTTAACACGCACCCAGGCCCTGGAGAACCAGCACCCACGCCACGGTTCACAACACTGAGGAGCGTGTGGTGCCTCTCAGCCAGAGGGCACAGCAGGTTCCTTCCCTGTAAACTCACATCTCAATGGATCTGTCAATCAGCCTCATCTGGCTAAGCATCTGCAGACGAGGGCCTGCAGAGACGGGATGATGGCTGGGATATACATGTGGTACCTTGCATCATTCTGTGGAATTCCAGGCTAACCAGCGGATTCTTTCTCTCTTTGTTCAAACAGCAGAAATGTGTAAGTGTTTACCTGAATGTACTCCGTGAGCGTATTGAAGACTTGTTTTGCTACTTGAATGGCTTTGGAGAAGTTCCGCTGCCCTTGCTCATCAATGACGTCTTTCCCAGAGTAATACCAGTAGAAATCACTGATCGATTCCTGGGAAACAGAGGCAGTAGGGTAAGGCACATTCTGAAGCTATCACTGGCCTGTCCAGTTTTGGAGTCTCTAATAGGAAATCATTTCACATAAGAGATTTGGAAGTGAGTAGAAATACCTGTGAAGTGAGTATCATTCCTAATGCTTTTCCTAAGAAGCAATATGGCAGTGCCTTCACCCTAGATATAAATAACTGCTGGAGAGAAGCAGCAGAAATCTTAGCTTTATGGCCTTCTGTCTCTGATGATCTTGAACTTCACAAACACAAGGATTCATAAAATTAATGCACATTTATCCTTTGATCAGTTAGATGTTTACTGTGTCAGTACAAAAATTAGGCCGATCATGGCATGGTATTTTTTGGGGTTATAGACATCTGGCCTCCTGTTTCCCCAGCAAAGCTACTAACATTTCCCCGGTGAGAACACTGATGCCCCTGCCTCTGTGACTGCCCCTGGGGACCCTGACTGGACTGCTGGTGAATTCTGACAACTATAAGCAAACATCTAAATAAAATCAGTCTCCCCAGACAGGCTGTTTTCAACAATCACGTACATTCTGAAGGAATTTTGGTCAGCTAAACGAATAACGCAGTTTAGCCTCTTGTGCAAAGCACTTTTGGGTTTTGAGACAGAATGTAAAAAAGTCACACACATGTTTTCCACAACTCTTCTTAATGTGCACATACACTTCAAAAATAGGTGTTTTCCCCCACTAAGCTTAAGTAAAAAAGTGTTCACTTTTACACATTCAGAGATTTAGGAAAAAAATGAAAGTCTGTGCTGTTTTCCAAAGCATGATCCTGAGCCCCCTGCAACACACAGGCCCTCCTTGTTTAGGAAGCCTCAGCCTGTAGACGTAGCACTACAAACATGTGAAAAATCACTCTGCCATCAGAGGCTTCCTAAACTGATTGAGTGTTAAGCTGAATTTTGAAATTAATTCAAATACTAGGACAGATGGAGAGACCTAGTGTGGTGTTACAGAATTTGAGTATATAGGTAGTTTGAAGCCTTTCTTTCCCATTCCTAGGAATGTTTTGCATGTTCTTCCCCCATTTCTCTATCAACTGCAGAAAAAGCATAGCATGTGAGTGCTTTACAAAACTAAAATAAAATTCGAAATGCCCTCAAGCTAAAATATGTAGGAAAAAAAATCCGCACTTATAGAAAGAAAATAACGAACAAAGTAGAGCTGGGATCAGGGACAGAGAGACAAAGGTGGCCCCTTCTCCCAAAGGCTGATCAAAGGCAAAACACCTGACTAGTCATGGACCAAAACACATCACCACCTGCCAGCTTGACATATGACCCCGCCGTGTTATTCAGCTAAGCAGCCCTTCTGCTTGCTGCCGACATGGGTGGCAGGGTACCTGGACCCTCAGCAGGTAGTCCACGGTGGAGATGATGATGTTGACGGTGGTGTTGTTGCCGGTCTGGGTCCTTAGGTAGTTCTGAAAATCTACACAAGACCAAAAGATGCCATTAAAGCTCATTCCAAAGTTTAAAATGACTTGTGATTTGAATAACTCTACAAGCAAATGATGTTTCCAGCAAAACTGTTGTGACTAAGAATAGTTTTAATATGAAAGTTCATAGTGACCATAAAAAGTGAGTGACCTGCCCATAAGCCTATCTGGATGCTCCACAGAACAGAAATACTCAATTCTGTCCTGGAGGCAGCTGGCATAGGTGCCAATTCCTTGCTCTAGGCCCCCAGGTCAAGGGGCTGGGAAAGGATCCCACCTTTTAGAGACAGTGATTACATTACTGAGTAACCTTTTCTCTTTTTTTTAAATTATTTTACTTTTCAAAATTGTTGTTCAATTACAGTTGTCCCCATGTCCTCCCATTACTCTCCCCTGCCCTACCCCCGCTGCCCTACCCGGCCCTCCACCTCCCACATTTAATCCTTCCCCCTTCCCACCCCATTGTCTTTGCCTATGGGTCCTTTATACATGTTCCTTGACTTGGCCCTTCCCCTTCTTACCCCTATTATACCTCTCTCCCCTGCCCTCTGGTCACTGTCAGTTTGTTCTTTATTTCCATGTCTCTGGTTCTATTTTGCTCAATTGTTTCTTTTGTTGATTAGCTTCCCCTTATTGGTGAGATCATATGGTATTTGTCTTCTTCCTCAGCACTGTGCTCAGTGATAGGGAAGCAGAGAGGAAATCCCTAACCACTCCCCCCAATCCCCGTACCAGATGCAGCAGAGGGGCAGAGCTGGGTCCCTCAACGTTGAGCAGAAACATTACAGTCAGGGATGCCATGGGTACCTTCCCCAGATACAAAAAAGGAGCACAAGGGAGCAAAGCTACATATTTCTCTACATCTTTTACCTGCCACCTGTCTCCTCCAACCTAGGAGCAACTCATGAGAACTAGTGAAGTGGCTACGAAAGACTCTAAAGCAGCAATGCAGCTTGTGACATGTCGCAGGGCCACTGCCTGCCCACAGCATGATGCTCAGGGGCTGGCTGCGGGCTGCTGGCTGTGGGCTGCAGGGAAGAGCTGACTCGGGAACTGACGGCCTCTGTCATTACTGGCTTCAAACACGGATTCCTGGGAACCACCATCCAGCCTCCAGTCTCACAAACCTGAGTTGTGTCCCTCACACAGCAGTTGCAGGAAGCGGAAGAGGTCACAGGTAAACTCGTCATCCTGAAGAACCTTCTCTCCTGCAGAGAAGTCCAGACATTATCAACTGCCTGAGCGAGTGTACCCGCCCACCGTCCCCACCTGCACCACACTTGCATGTGTGTCTAGCACGGTTCTGAACGGAAGCAGTCAGGGGTCATGGCCACGCCTCTATCTGAAGCCCATACGGCCATGCGCTTGGCAGATAGATGCACGTTTTCTTTGTCAGAAAAGATCATTTGAATCTCAACACTCAGATTTCTCTGTCAAAAGTAGCAGCATGGGTTTGGCAACATTTTAGAAACAACCTGAAGATTTAAGCTTTTTTTTTCTTTTTTCCTTTCTTTTTTTTTATAGATGTGTACAGAAATGATTTCTGCACCTAGCACACATGTTAAAGTTAAAGCTGCGCACTCTGTACCATTAAAAACTAAGTATATTGGCTGGGCAAAAGTGACGCCACAGAAGGGCTCAGGTAGTCCACCTAATATTCCGATTTAATGTATCTTTGTCACAAACTACTCTGAAAGCAAAAACATAAGAAGCAAACAAACAAAAACCAGCACCACATGAATGCAAGTTGATTTTAAAAGCAAGAAGTGTCAGTGAAAAAAAGGTTCAACATATGAATGTATGCTCTGGAATCTGAATTCGTTTAGAAAGCAAAATGACAAAAAATGTTGTTTGGAAGTGAATGAATGTACTTATGCACTGAAAAATAATAATAATAGATTCTGGGCCTGGAGGTACTTTGGGTCAACAGAACACGATGTGATGGTCACGTGTCCACAGGAACAGAAGTGGGGATGGCAGGAATGGCAGTGCTGATGGACTTACCAGTCTGCAGTCTGTGACTTTCAAAGTGACAGGCTTCATACAATGGAAGGGTTAGGAGGCAAAACCATTTTAAAAACTAATATAAACATTTAAAAAAGTATACGACATCACTGTACTGGTGCCCCTGTAAGCCTGTAAGACATGACCTTTGGTGACCAGATTAAAGCCACCAGGAGCACAAATCGGCCCCGTGGTAAGTTCACAAGCCAAAAGCACTTGTTCTGATTCTCATTACTCAGCTGATGAGCCCATTCCTCGGTGTTGAGTTCATGACATTACAGGAAAGGGAGACCAGTCTAGGCAATAAACTGCACTGCTCATTGATAATACTCAGTATCATTTCATGAGCTATTTCAATCATAGGAGTCTTTAAAATGATCCTTAAAATATTAGCAGTTGCTTACACAGAGTTATTGATGCTTGTGAGCCCATCTAAAGTGCTTTTCCCCCAGAAAATCAAGTCAGTAAACCATGTACACACTCTCAGTGTTCACACATTCAATGTGGAATGAGTGGCCCTCAATAGAAAGTGCTCAGAACAGTTGACATGGAAATAAGTACCACAGAGTCTGCCCGTGGACCTGAAAACTCCCCGCACACTGCACGCTGGTTCACAGAGTAAGGTTTGGCCACTGCCCGCATACACGGTGTCTTCTTGACCGTGCATACATACCAGTAATCTCCCTCACATGAGGGCAGGCTGCACGTGGCAGAGCGATGCGGAGTGGGAGGCTGAAGCCTCCGTCCCCCAGTGAACCAGGTACAAAGGGGCATGGTGGTGCAACGCACACATTTGCATCTGGTTAAAATGCTGCCACGGCCCATGCTGCAGGAAGGAGGGCAGCCAGACAGGGGCGATGGCTTTATGTCTGCAGGAGGCACAGGAGAACAGCCCACATGGTGACAGGTGCGACAGAAAGTGCACCGGACAGCGGACACTGAGGTTAAATGACAAATAATGAGACGGAGTGACACGGAGTTGGAAGTGCTCTTACCTTCGTAGAATGGGATTTGTGATGGCTGCGTGGTGCCCAACATAATGGCTGTGAAGGGCTTTCCTTTGCCTCTGTCTAGATACAGGGAGCTTAGAATTTCTAACTCCGTAATAAAGGGGGAGTTACTGCAATGTCACTGCTGATGACAAGTTGGCTCTCTGTGCCTTAGCTTTCTCTTCTATTAAGTGAGGACAATGTGTACGGTCACCTCACTGGCTCTTCGTCACCCATGTGACCATTTTCACACTTGTAGGAAGCTCAGTATTAGGAGCGGTGGCAGAAACACAACATAAAGGAATGGCCTGCCTAGGTGGTAAGTATAGTTACTTGAACATAGTGTGTTTGTATTTTCAGAAAGCTATCTTCATTTTACTGGGCCAAGATATTCTCAAAAACATAAATTTTCACTTTGAAATAATGTTAGGTAGACTGTATTTATTCAAGCAGCCACTGAATACTAATTCCTACTTTAGAGATCTAACAAAGTTAATATTCTTGAAGACCACTGTCCTACTCACAATTGGTTTACCCCATTAAAGTATTTACTTAGAGTAGCCATAGTCACAGATCAAAGTTTGTGGCCTTATGTCCAGACAAAGCTTGGTTTAATTGTTCTTAACTCTTAAAAATTAATTGTCAATAATCCTTAATAAAATAAATGGAGTAAGTAAAAAGATTGCCTAGTGTGCACACAAAACAGAACTAGGGCAAACAGAGTTGAGAGGAGGAAGCTCCCTTGCCCACAGCAAGGCCCACAGTGCTGCAGAGCTAAGAGGGTGAGGACCAGGGGGCCCCTCACGGCTGTGGGGGGTGATTCTCACTACTGATCTTTAGAGGGCTGAACCATCTACTTTGTGTCATGCAACACTGAAGAATGAGGGCCAGCAAGATTTTTAAATAGTGACAAGTCTGGTGTTTGATTCCATATGACTGGTTTCAATGTCACTGCTTAAATAGCCTGAACACACTGCTCAGAGGGCATCTCAACTCAACTAACAAACAGTGATCCCCAGCCAGTGTCTGGGCAGTGACTGCAGTGTGCCAAGCATTGTGCTGGGTACGGTTTCTGATCGCTTCATCTCAGTTGCACAGCGATCCGCGGTATGTGCACCCCATTCTGTGGTGCAGCGAACACCTGAGGAATTCAGGAGCTTGACTAATGACCTCCAGCTGTTAACTACAGGTTAAGAGTTTGAACCCAGTAAACTTGAACAAACACTCATCGAGTGTCCCCTCTATGCCGAGCACCTTGTGAGGTCCTGGAGATTACAGACTAATGGACATGAACTCAACAGTCCACAGTCTCATGGGGAGAGAAGCAACGAGAGCTCACTTCAATATTACAAGGCCTTTCAGATCCCACTAGGCCACAGTTTCTAAACTTAACAAAGGCCTCCTGAGTAATGAGCACAGTCTTTGGCCAGCAACCTTTGACCACACACCAGATACTACTTAGTGAGTGAGCTCCTGCTTGTTTTCATCCATTTTAGAAGCCCAGGAATACGTTTGCTAGAAGTGTGGCTTTGGAAAAGCTGCTTTACCATTTGAGCCTTTGTTTCATCCTATGGGGCTCAGCAGTCCTGAGTTCCTCACTCACAGGGCTGCTGGGGGAGTCAAATTGGTTCCAAAAGCAGAACTGCTTTGAAATGTGCAAATCATGACAGGAATAAATGCAAAGTTAAAAAAAAACTAGATTTCTAAATATAGAACTTCCATGGGCTATGGGTATGATACATAATCTATAAATTCTATTAAGAGCAGATATATAAATTAAGGCAACAACCTGACACCAGTACATGAAGTGAAATCCTTTTTTCAAATCCCAGAACAGTGAAAACAAAAGTGACCACCATGTACAATAAATGAGGTGTGTCCCACGGCTAAGATGAAAGTACACAGCAGCTGTGGAGGGAACATCCCTTTGCCTTCAAATGTGATTGGCAGATTTTTTCCCCTGTAATCTTCTCTTGCTGCCTCTCAGCACTCGTGATTCTAACTGCAACCCTGGCTGTCCTTCCTCCATCCCACGCATCAGCATCCTGACTGAGCCTTGGCCTTCAGACTTGACACCTGCCTTGCACCGGGCTGCCCCCCACAGCAGTGAGTGATCCAGCTGCAAGGCCCAGGGCCTTGACCAGCAATCATGAAAGTACACTCTCAAGAACTCCCTGCAGCCTGTCAGTCAGGATAACCTCAGCCCCCCATGGCCCTGAGGAAGCCACACCCGCCCCCACTGCTGCAGGGCCCAGCCCACTTGGCTCAGAAGCCTCGCTGAGAAATGGGAAATATTCTGCAGGGTGAGTGCATTCCACAGGGAGCATGCTTTGAACACTGGATGCTAGGAATTTAATTCCAGGTCGATCCTCACACAATCATACTATCACTTTAGTGATGCCCACAGCCTCAGAAGGAAAGTACAGATTCCCGGGCAGGCACAGAAGGCCCCTCATGGCCTCCCACCAACTACCTATGCCCCTTCATCCATGCCAGGGGTCCAGTTCCTGACACACTCAGCACAGTTCTTCCATCCCTGGGTGGCGGGGGGGCTCTCTTTGCCTTCCTCTCCCCCAGGCCGCCCCGACTCTGTGTGAGACACACTGCACCCCAGAAACAACCACATGACTCAGCTCCCTCACACGTGGAGCATCCTGCTGAGGCTGTTTGTTTGCAAGTCTCTGGACACAACCCTGAGCTCCAGAAGAACTCCAATGCCCGGAACAGCATCTAGCACAGCACAGCCACTCACAGGGACATGAGTGCTCTGAGTGTCCTTGAGGAGCTTTCGCCCTCAGGAAGGGCAGGTGGCCGCACTGGCCTGCCAAGGCGAGGGGCCCCTGAGAGCCAGGCCTGGGGGACAGCCTGTGAATCAGGCAGCTCCAGGACAGCGACAGAGTCTCGGCTGGCCAGCGCCCACAGGCTGCTCCATCATCCTTGGGAGGAATTCATAAGAAATGAGTACTCTGAGCTGAAACTCTCGCTGCAACAACACCAGTAAGAGCTGGTAGAGAGTCAGGAGGGTCGACTGGCAGCAATGTGTTACATAAACTTTATGTAAACCAAGCGGAGTCTGGGGAATCAGATCAGCTCCCCAGTTCCCTGTGCCCCAAAGGCTACGGCCAGGGCAAAGTGAGCAGCGGTGAGATGGAACATCGCCCCTCAGACCAAGAGGTCGGAGAGGAGGGAGGCGGCATGTTCAAGCTTGCCATGATTTATTGTAGTAACTCAGTTAAATGGCTCTGAGGAAAAACAAATTAAAAATCCAAGGATGGGATGAAATTTTAAATATCCAAACAGCTTTTGGGTTTTTGTTTTTTGCTTTGAATGCCATTATATGTTGAAACATAGCATGTATGACTAAAAAACATACAGAGAAGATAACACGTATCACATTGCAAATCTACGGAACACACTTGCTGAAAAAATATGTGTGGTTTATGTTGCTGTTGTTGTTGTTTTAAACACAAGTGGGAGGTCCAGGCTTCTGTAGAAATGGGAGATTTAGTTAAGGAGGGATGGGGACCCCAGGCCAACATGACAGTGACAGCAATGGAAAAGGAACGGACACCAACAGTCTGAAATCTTCACGTACAGACCTGCAAGAAACAGAAGTTTCCTAGTAGAGTCTCAATACCACATGAGGGACACCACTTTCACCACAGAAAGTTCAACAGTGGTTCTAAGACTTTCACAGTCATTGCAACACCTGGCAACAGCTGGGGTCTTTGAAGGGAGCAACCAACAACAGCTAATGGGACAAAAAGTGCCACCCCAGCCAGTACGCTGGGTGGTGGATGGGCAAGGGGCTTGGCTCATGGGCCTGGGAGTTAAACCATATGAAGCAGGATGCCTGCATCTTTGCCCTCAGTCGGCAGGACACAGGACAAGCCATGGGACTTGTGTGCCTCAGTCTCCTTCCTCATCAGTAAAGTGGACATCACCTCCCTGGAGGGCTGTGGGTGGGGACTGGGGCACTTATGTGTTTAAGTTTGGGCCCTTTTATCATCATCAGGGAGACACGGCCTCGGAAAGACAGATTAGAGGAGAGGTTTCAGCCCCAGCAGTCCATGTTCTCGGCGCCTCAAACCCAGAAGCAATGCCATCAGGCCAGGCTTTGACCCCTCAAGCTTTTCCACGTGTAATTCCAAAGGAAAGATGGACTTCCCTTCTCGGAGGCTACAGATGTTCCTTAGCCTTTGTACAATCTTAAAAGAATGGCTATGTAATGCATTTTTAAAATAAGCCAAAAGCAGAGTCGCTTCAGCTAGTCTTAGTGTGGAAACAGGCGTGGAAACCTTAGTGTGGAAACCTCTTCCCTTCATTATTTCCATTGCATAGTAGGTCTTTTAGAGGCTGTTTGAAATCCCAGTGCCATCTTTATTACTCTCTGACTTTGGAGAGTCAATATTCCTACTATTCTAGTGCTCTCTGAATTTGGTCTCAAGGATAAAAATTAGTTTTTATGTTAAGAAGGTTTTTAACAAGTGGTGATCTCAAAGGACTAGAGAAAACCTGTCACTCTCAGTGTGTGGAAGGGACCCGGAAGGGACCCTGGGCAGCAGTGGGGTCCAGCCCAGCCCACCCATGTGCCCACTGATTTCCGGTGCTCCCACAGGCCAGCCATAAAGCCAGTATGTCCCAGATAGAAACGCCACAGGAAGACACTGCACACACCCAGGTGCACTCAGTTCCACATCAGTCACAAACACTGGGTCTACCAGAATTTTTTAAATGAAAGAAACAGAACATAACACATTAAAAAACAATTTAAATGCTTCTTGTCTCTCCATGTCTAATATTTTAATAACTGAGTATCCTCATCGAAAAAAGAAAAAGAGAATCTTGGTACATACATTTAAAAAAACAACAGGATGCATAATAGTAGATATTAAATAATCTACTTGTTAAAATGGTCTATGAAAGGAAAGATGCACACAAGCTCTCACTACCAAGACTACACACATATCTAGCAACAAATCAAAAAGCAAAGAAATAAAAGCCAGCTCGTTTTTAATAGTTACCATGCTCATGAGTGACAGCTGAGGAAGGACAGTGCATTTACAGTAGTTGAAAGGAAAGGAAATGGGGAAAAAGAAAAGTTGAGATGTTGGTTTAGTTTTGCTGTTTGTAAGGAAATAAAATAGAAAACGTGTTAATCGATTTGGATAGTAATTTTGGGGGGTGTGTCGAAACAGCACAGACAAAGCAAAGCAACCCCATAGGGAAAGACGTAGAATTTCTCACATCAGAGTGATTGCTCCCACCCAGTTTCTGACTGGGGGGTCGCAAATGCTATTCCAATCCAGTTTGGCTGACAACAAATAGGACACCCAGGAAAGTAACCTGGGCCACCACCAGTCCCTCGTGGGAGCTGATATGGACAGTGACTAAGAGTGATTCCTGAAACTGTGTTCCAAGCCTACAGAACATTAGGTAATAACTTCAAGGAAAACTGAAAGATGTCTAATTCCAAAATAAGGAAGTCAGACTTTGCACAGAGAATTCACTCATTTTTAGGCACTTTACACTGGAAAGTGCCCCAAACTTGGGTGAGACGGGCAGGCCCGCAGGCCAGGGGGTGTAACTGTTCACACAAACATAAAGAAGTTTTTCCTTGGTATTGAGAAAACCTAAGCATGTTGCTGCTGGTGATTTTTCTTGAAGGTAGCTAACACAGTTGAGTTACAGTATGACTGACACTTGGTGATGGAACCTGCACATTCAACTGCCAAGCAGAAAATGAAATCACACTGGAGTTATACAGTACCAGCAGCAGCATGAGAATATGTCTAAATGATAATTTTTTAAATATAGCAAGAAATATGCACTAATACTTTTTCCTATTGTGAGAACAAAAATACATAGAAATGGAGAGATTAGTTCATTCTATATTACTTCAGGAAGGTAAGCAGACTACAAAAGCAGATGAGAGGAAATTTATTTTTTGCAGCAAGACTAGTTTTATAGAAGACTCAGTGTTCCAAACCTAATACATTTACCAGATAACTCCAAACCTGACCAAAGACAGATAAACACATAAGGCTTCACTGAAACTAATTTAAAATAAAACACAAAAGAATAAAAATGAATCAAAACAAAAATATTGTTTTTTTCTTAATAAATATTAAAATGTGCAACAATAGGTCTTTTTGCTTTAACTGCACTGTGTGCTAATTTTTCTAGTTTATATACATACCTAGTTATAGAGAGAAAAACTCAAGAATATGTGAATCATTTTTGTGCACAGGTAAATTATCTGAACAAATATTACTCTTTAATGTCTTTCATCAGAGAATATGGACCTATGAAGACAGCTGGATCCATGAGATATAGGACCACTGTGCTGAGTGAGGGGATGGTGGGGGCAGGGGCTATGGGGGCTGGAAGGTGTGTTTGCTGGTGCCCCATTCTCTAACCTGAATCATCTACGAGCTTCCTCATTTTGTGGATAATTCTCTAATAAGGGTCTTTTTCTACTATGCAACCAGGGGTCAGGCCATGACAGGAGACAAGGAGCAGTAAGGAGAGGACGACCTCTTGGAAGGCTGGGCTTGGGTGTGACCTGTGAGTGCTAAATTAGGGGCTTTTAAATGAGTCACATGAGCATTCTGTCCATTTAAAGATAACTCGCATCTTTCTGTCCCGGCAAAGGGATGGCTAGCTGACCCACATCCGGAAATCAGGGGCACAGGTGGCCCTTTTAACTTAAGTAATCAATACCTGATCCTTCCTCTGTCACCATTCCAAGTCCTTCAGCTTTGTTCTGCCGCTCAAATGCATTCAGGTCAAGGACACTGCAGCAACAGGAAGAAACGCACTCAGCAACACCACACAAAATCTTCTCTCCTCACAAGAGCCAATGTCTGAAAACTGTATCTCTCGAAATGTGAACCAAATGTTAACGTACACTGGAAACACATCCCAGTCCAATGCCTACCAGCAAGTTTCCTGGTGGCGGACTGGCCTCTCCCCAGGCCGAGGCTGAAATGACCCTCATGGAAGGCGAGCGTAAGGCACCGGTGGGTCTCAACTCAGGAATGCATTAGAGAGGTAGCAGGAACACTTAAATGTAATTATAGTGACCATGTGTTTCCAGGTAGGATAGCTTATCACATTAAGTGGGTGTCACGTACCTTAGTCAAATGCCTGAATGATTTTAAGTGCCATAAAAATAGAAAGTAATGATCATAAATTAACTAGTTAAGGATGATTTATTTATGAAAAATGAGAAATGGTCCATAAGCTCCCAAATAAAACTAAATAGAATTTTCTTTTTCTCTTTTAAAAATCATACACCACTCATATTCAACTATGCAGAATGCACATTAATCCTGCAAGGTCCCTACTTAAGCACAGTAGAGACTATTCTAACAATTATTAACATTGAGTAATTTAGTAATTAAGATGTTACTAACACCTAACAATAAGGCAGAAAGTAAAAGAGCAATTTTTGCCCGCTTTAAAAGTCCTTCTGTGTATAATCATTGTCCTGAGTGTAAGACCAATACTTTGAAAGACCCCCCCACCCCAGGGTCGGAACGGAAATAAGTGCACACTCACCTGCAGGACTGCATCAGGCCAGCGAGGCTCTGGAAGAAGCCCACGTCCTTTTTCTCCTTGAGGTAGTCAAGCATTTTCTACAGTAAACACAAACCACAACGCGCTGAGTCTGACCCTTGTTACTGGTAAGTAAAAACAATGAGAGCATGCCTCCTACTCTGAAACAGAGACGAAATGGTACTCAGGGCACACAGGTACTGCCAATGTCATTTTCCCCAAGAAACGGTGGCAGCACATCCCAGCCAGAGAGCGGTCCAGGTCTACGTGCCACATAGGGACATGGCTTGGAGCAGGGCGCTGCTCTACATGAGCCCCAGAACGATCATAAATATCAGGGGAATAACCCTTAATCCTCTCCTCATCACTGCTTGAGTATCTGGAAACTCAGATACTTCAAGTTCACTGGGAAGAAGGTCTGCTGGTTGCCAGTCACAGGCCCCGTGTGAAGTGAGACCCTTGAGCCACTGCCACCGCAGAGCTGTGACTACCATGTGCCAGCAGCTCGAACAGAAGCCCAGTTTCTGTGAGTGTGGTCTCCTGACCAGGCCTGGTGGGAATCATTTCACTCTTGACTCTTTCTCCTCTGTCCTCAGACTGACGCCTGGACTCTGGGGTGGAACAGAGCGTGGAAGAGAGAGCAGAGGGCATGTCTGCCAGTGGGAGCTCACCGCTGCGTGCTGAGATGGAGCCACTTTCTGATGGCGACAACACATGCTGGACATTTCACAAAAGTGCACGCAGGACAGCAAGATGACAGGAGGCGCACCAAGGCTCCTGAAAGATCAAGTGCTGATCTTCTCCAAATTTTGAGTAGGGAATAATTCCCATGATTAGTGCTGTTCACACAGGACTCATCTAAATAGTCAAAACTTTGGTAGTAATCTTTTTTCAGAAATCAGAGTCAAAGGTAATAAGAAATTAAGTATGTAAAGCTGCATAGACACACACGTGTGAATACATACCCATCACATACCTATACACATGTGTATACACATCCCTGTAAACACATGTGTACACCTATAACTATACATGTGCTCGTGTGTGTGCACGTATCTATGTACCTACACACGTATATACCTACAGATGTGTGTGCACATGCATAGTATGCACACATGTGTGCGCATATACACTTATAGCCCTGTATGCACTACGCACATGTGCACATATATGCATATGCACTCGCATATTCCTATACGTGCATGTATATGTACATATATAAAATATATGCATGCACCTACCCATGCATATTTACACGCATACCCACAAAGTTGTATGCACAGAGATGCACGAAACACACAACCACTTGGGGAGGGTGTTGATAAGTTATTGGTCTCATCAAACATGAAGCACTTATTACTCATTGGTCTTTTAAAACAAAACAAATATGACTTTGAGGGTCAAAGGAAGGTGACAGAATATATACCCAAAGGCTTAGCGAGAAAGGAAAAAATCCATGGAAACAGTAAGGACATATATAAGGGTTGACAGAAGTAGGTGTACAGTTGTGAGTACATGAAACAGAGTTTATTCTTGTGTTACTCAATTATTGTATTATTTTCCATATGATGTCCTTTTGGCTGCAAGAATTTCTGAATATGTATACTATACCATTAAGTTCTTTTCAAGTAAAACACAAAGCCAGAGAAATTATTTGACAAATATTGTGGAGAGATTAGGCAGGTTTTCTTTTTTTGTTTTCTTAAAGTCACACAGTCATTCACTATGGAAATCAAAAAAAGGGCATGTACACATTGGATGAGAAAAAAAGATCTCTATTTTCCCTACATTCTAACTGAAATGTGGCGTCCCTTCCAACTAGGGGCCCACACACAACACTGGAGCGTCAGCGGTCACTGCCGTGCCACTGACAGAGACTCCCTGCACCTCCCGTGCAAACCACAGCCAGTACAGCTATTCCAAAATATTCAGACTGATCATTTCTCCTCAGTGTTTATTAGACCAAGGACTAGATCTTGTACTTAGAAGAATTCATAAAGAAACACATCACTTTATCAAAAACCTGTTTTGTTAGCACTGAGTGACCAGTGCATTTCAATGCATTTGGCTTCTCTGGCACACCTGTGCACTTCCACTTCATGCATCTGTACACATACACAGATGGAGTTCGGGCATCACTGAACCACTGGAGGCGTTACACAGGCAGAGCTGAGGATGAGGGATTAGATGGCACCTGGGCCCGCTCCCAGCCTTCAAGTGCAATGATCATATTCACAGCGCAAAGTGGGCGACTTGAGAAAAATGTGCAGATGAGTTTTTCTGCTATACTACATTGCTGCTTAACCTGGTCCAAACTTCACCACATTTTCTCAGCTTCACTTTCCTTAGGATCCAGGATCTTCCGGCAGCACATTCAGGCCCTTTCCCAGGGCAGTGGTTCTGAGGCTCAGAGCAACCCAAAGTCAAACATTTAAAGGATTTCATTAGCCTTTCTTTTCTTCTACCAGGGTAGCCCTTCACCTGCCTCACAAAAACTCACTGGAAAAAGAATGGTTATTAGTCCCATACTCATTAGTCATTCTTTCTCCTACAGATGCCAAAATATAAAAACAAGAGATTTTAGCTTTAGAATAACACAATCTGCTACTTAAAGTATGTTGTTTTGCTGTTTTTCAATTAGCATAAGAATTTTTGGTGATGGTGGCCTGAGGTGTGAGGCACACAGCCTGTGACAGTCTGTTTCTGACAGTTGTTTTGAGCCACTCGAGTTCCCTCATTTTAACGCATTCCCAGACTCTGGCCTTCAGATGGCATCCTTTGTCGCCCTCGTTGAAGTTACTAAAACCTCAGCCCAAACCATGTCTAACTTTTAAACACAACATAGTTCAAAACTTGGTTGTGAAGTGATTTTTTTCTCATTTCTGGGGAGACTAGAAATAATCACAACTAAAACAATGCCTGACGGTGCATTCTGTGTACGTGCTGGCCGAGGAACAAGCTTCCTACCAATCACACAATGAAACCCAGGGAGCTGCCTGCCAGGAGCTATGACCTGACATGGCCCATCCCCCACCAGGCCTGGACGAGAATCAACCTTTCACTATGAAACCCTCCAGCCGGCGCTGGTAGGTCCCTGGAGTGAGCATTGCGGGTGACAATGCCATATCCGTGACTTAAGATTCTAAAGAGATGGTGTCCCAGAAAATACTTGGATGTGGAACAAGGTGACCACAAATAAAGATACATTTCACACAGAAACTGAAATGCCCTGCGATTATCAGTGCTTTTAGGATGACTCCAGTTGTCCAGCAAGTGGACTCCACAGCCAGCTCTGGAGAGGTGCACCATGGGAGCGGCCTGCAGCCATTACCTGCTGTACTGTGGAGTTGCCGCCATTCAGGATGGCAATTCCAAGTTTCAGAGTAGCAGCCACCATTGGTCCAGTTTCCCCTTTAAAATATAAAAAACAGTGTTCCTGAAATTAGCCTGTTTTACATCAAAATATGCACTTTCAAAATTACTCCCACCCCTACAAATCTCTACAATGGAGGAGGGGGACAGACTGACTTACATACCCAAAAAGATATCTTAAAAGTAGTAATGCATATTTTGCCATCAATGTTTTATCAAATTTCAGATAATACACACAGAACTAAAACTATATAAAGACAGATTTAAAAAGCTATGAAAAAACAACTGATTGTGAACTACTGAGACCTAAAATTATTAAAATTCAAAACTGCATATTAAAATAACATTGAAATTAACATAGGCCACTGAAAGTTATCCATAAGGAAAACATCCCCCCTTGCACCCTTGACAATATTGTGTGTGAGTGACTTTTGCCACTTTCATTTCATCACTTTTACGCAACATGCTACAGTCCTGCTCTGTCAGGATGACCCGCACCAATTTGAAGTTATCCAAATAATAATGACAAAACTGTAAATCCAACTACAATATACTCATTTAGTATATTATATTTTATTTTGTTATTCTCCTGTACTTCAATCTTAGAGATAGAAATAATTTCCATATTTAGAGTGTGCCACCATTGATTTTCCATTCTATCACAAATTACAGTAAAAATGTTTTCAAAAATTAAATATTATTAATGTAAGAAAAATCATCCTGAAATGGCTAGCTGCTGAAAAATATATCACTACTACTTTAATTGTTAAAAAGGACTCACTTTAAAAGCCTACACTTTTCTGTAAGGATCTGCAAACTATGGCCTGAAGGCCAAGCCCAGCTTGTCATCAGTTTTTGTAAATAACATTTTGTTGAAACAGGGCCACACCATTTGCTTCCACAGCATCTGTGGCTGCTTTTCCACTGCTGTGACAGAGACCACGTGGGCACGAAGCTGAGAGCATCCCCCTGGCCCTTCCCACGAAATGTCTGCCACCTGGCTAGTATGAGCAGCTCACTAGAATTGGGTCACAATAGAATTTCCAAAACTTCTTGAGCAGAAATAAACCTTTAAAAAAGACTCTGAAACAAGAGTCGAGATTGCCCTGAGTAAAGGTGGTCTCGCATCTGCTCTGTCACCGACCCAGGCATGACCCAGAAACCCAGGCACTGAGTGGGTCAGGGGGCTTGACCAAGGGTCCCCTGGGGAAGGAGGAGGTGCCATGCGGCTCACCTTTGCTGGCGCTGATCGTCTGCAGCACCATCTCGGCAGCGCCGCGCTCGTGCAGCCGGGCTTGCTGGTACAGAAGCTTCTGCTTCTCCATCTCCTTCTCCTGAACACAAACCCCAACTGTTTATGTTGTGGCCACCAGTCAGCAGAGCAGCTTCTATAAACCACACTTTTAGTCATCTCTTCATGTATGGGCTCTATGGCAACATTACAGACCATTTCAACACCAACACTGCTATTTACACCGATGTCCACATATTCAAGTCTTGGTTTTACATCAAATGGTTTACCAGGAATGAATTGTCTCAATTTTAATGATCTGATTAGTCCAAAGCCTGTACCATAGTTTGGAAGTAGCTGTACTTTGTCATCGAAACTTGCACTTTCTGAATTACACATTTGTGCATGTTTGTCACATTGGAATAATCTCCCGTGTCATGGACATAACTTGATACTGCTCAGCAAATGGCTCGAGTTGCAAGGTATCACTGAATGACAGAACAATGTTAACTGAGATGTGTTGGAGTTTAAGCAAAATTGAAAGCTGATATGGATAAAAAGTAGGCTTCAACTAAGCAGCAGACTTATGAGAGAGCTCTCCCTGGTGTCCCCCAAAGACTAAAGAAGCCATGTGCCTTTATATTTTGTATTCTCTGGTGGCAACAAACAATGCTGCATGGTACTGCTGGGCAATGGCTGGAGTTTGCTCTGTTCCACTCAAGCTACCACTGAAAACATAAAGAAGAAAATAAAGAGAAAATATAAAGGCACAGCAAGTTCAAGACTGGAAGGATCATTCGCTTGAGCTGTCCAGTTCGCTGGAGAATTGAGACGGGACTAAGCAGTATAAGTTGCAGAATGAAAGTTGCATAGAGCCCTGTGACAGCAAGTCCATCAATGGCGTGGTAGAGAAGCTTAGTCAATGGACATGAAACGCTCAGTTAGTATCATGTCCGTAAACACAACGGCCAAAACATATGTGACCTCAGAGCAGGAGGAGCTGCAGCAGAGGGGACTGCTTTGCTGCCATAAACTTTCCATCAAAGTACGGCAGAGACACTGGAAGATGGAAGAGGTTTAAAAAATGAAGGCTTGCTGGTTACAGAATATGAAAAATAAATAAACTCAAAGGAGGGGGAAGAAATGGGCTCAAACAAATGAAAAAAGAAACCTTTAAACCAAAAGCAACCGACACAGACATCAATGCTGTTACCAGAGAGTTCTCGCTGATGCTGGCAAAATTGTTTCTTAAATCTTTGATAATATCGTGCTGCAAAAACAAAATCGATCAGGGTTTTTTCACACTATAGTTAGAACGCCTGCGGTTAAATTTTTATTTTTTCTTAAATTATGTGATAGGCCTAAATGGAAGCAGAGAAACGAAAAAAAAAAAAAAAAAAAAGGCAGCTTTGCTTTGTGGTAGCCATGCTGACATCTAAAAGGTTTGCCTTCATGTTTAAACCTCTTCCTGTGAAGTCAAAAACAGAACAGAAACAAAACCACACAGACACACAAAACCGTATTGTCATCACAACACAGTTTCAGAAAAAACAGAAAGAAGACCCTTCCGTCCGCCCTTCAGGTGTTGTTTAACACTGGTGAGCAACATTTGATTCTTCCTTTTAGACCCAACAATCTTTGACTGTCCTCCCACTGCCAGAGCTATCACGGAGTTTTGCTTCCTTCACCAAGTCCTTTGTGAGACAAGGTTCCAGTAGGACAGTGATAAGGAATGACTGGTCCAGGAAGGGCCCTATAGCTTCCATCAATGACAGAGGCAAGGGAGTTAGATCAATTCTTTCTAGACCCAATAGAACATATCAAGACAGTCATCAAGACAACACAGGAAATGGCAGCACACCATATATTCTTGAGGGGAAAAGAACGAAAGTCAACTAAATACCCTTTACCATTTCTGCTCACTGCATAGGTACAGCACACCAAGACCTGCCAGAGCAGTGTCTGCGCTGCACTCTGAGGCCCCAGTATCCTTCCAGTAACTTAAGTTGCCTGGGATGGACGAATGGCAGGAGGATCAAGAAGTAGACAGGATGCCAAATCATCTTCTTTGGAAAACAAATTCCCTGGGCAAAGATTCCTCTCACCTTTTTCCTATAGCATCTGCATTCCTATAGTAATAACTACTTCAGAAGTGATGAGGACAACCAGTTGAAAAAATGTCAAATGAAAAAGATACAGTGATCTAAAGGCAGGAAGGGCTGTGCTTCACAAAGAGGGGTCAGTTGGCCCCTCCAGAGCCCCTCTTTGGTGGACTGGGCGGGGTGCACCCCCTCCACAAGCTCTTCCCTGCCCCCCTCCTTTTGGGTGCACTGCCCTGTGAGGACTGCCTCAGTGTGCCATTTAGTTTCGTCCTCAGGAATTCTATCACAACATAAAAAAATGAAATCTTGACAGCTACGCCAGAAGTTTCCAGATAATGATGATGGATTAGGTGCAGAGACAAAAACATTTCATTTCAAATTTACTGCAGATTTGCTTTTTTAAGTAGATTGGAACGGATCTTTTGAAATTATCTCACTAAGGGAACTCGCATTTCAAAATGCCTTTTTAAAGGTAAGGTTCCCTGACCCCGATTGCTTAAAATTGCCAACTGGTCTTAAATTAACATTATTCCTTAAACCCTCTGCTTAGTCTTCAAATTATTCCAAGGCCACAAAGAAAGGTTAAGGCGGGGGGAAAAAAGAGAAGCCCCACAGTCCAAATTTTCCTTTAGGCAAACAGTTCTGATTGCCCAGAGTCGCAAAGAAATATCAGCTGTTTTCCTAATAGGATTGTTATGAGTCTTCAAGGTCAAGAGTGGTCATAAATTAGACCACGATCAAATCACAGAGCTTAAATGGAAGTATTCAACATCATGATTTGTTTTCAGCATAACTGAAGTTTCTCAAAAAATTGCAAATATTCTCCCATGTGGTCTAAGAGTGCCCCAGGCTTTTGGCATCTCATGGAGGGGAAAGGTCAAAGGACTCAAAAAATAACCCATTTGGTTCTTCCACAACTTGCCTTCTATGAGAAAAAATATTGAAATAAAAGGAATAAATTACAACAGTCCCTGGCTACTTGGTGGAGAAAATAATTTACCCCCATAATGGAAATGAGCAGGCATTTTCACCAGAGCCGCGGGGGCAGTGGAAGAGTTCTCACCGATCCTGAAGGGCCCGCCACCTCATGGGCATGCATACCGAGGCCAGCGCAAGTCAGACCCAGGCTTCACGCTGCTTTTTCTTTTGAGTTTCCAGTCCTGTAACGACTACTGAGAAGGTTCCCCTCTTAACTGAATGTGGAAGCTAGTTACAATGTGAGTTTCTCAGAGCTGAACTTCTTTTAAAAATATTTCCCAATGTTTAATATTAAAAGGCAACATTAAATATTCTCATCCTGAATCTTCACTTCAGTCATAACCTACAAGGTGAGTT
>PVKU01008836.1:55570-69186 GCA_004027475.1 Anoura caudifer | reverse complement strand
ACAGCCTGGTACTGGCACAAAAATAGACACATGGACGAGTGGAATAGAATAGAGAGCCCAGAAGTAAACCCATTTCTCTACGGTCAACTAATATTTGACAAAGGAGGCAGCAACATAAAATGGAGTAAAAGTAGCCTCTTCAACAAGTGGTGTTGGGAGAACTGGACAGCTACATGCAGAAAAATGAAACTTGAACACCCACTTACACCATACACGAAAATAAATTCAAGGTGGATAAAAGAGTTAAATATAAGACGTGACACCATTAAAGTCCTAGAGGAGAACATAGGCACGAAAATCTCAGACATTTCACACAGCAACATTTTTACTGATATGTCCCTGAAGCAATCAACATAAAGGAAAGAATAAACAAATGGGATCTCATCAAAATAAAAAGCTTCTGTATGGCTACAGAAAACAATATTAAAATAAAAAGAGAACCAACTATATGGGAAAACATATTTGCCAATGATACCTCAGACAAGGGTTTAATCTGCAAAATATATAAAGAACTTACACGACTCCACTCTAAGAAGATAAAAAACTCAATTAAAAAATGGGCAAAGGACTTGAACAGACACTTCTCCAAGGAGGACATACAGAAGATCCAGAAACACATGAAAAGATGGTTGATATCACTAGCTATAAGAGAGATGCAAATTAAAACCACAATGAGATACCACCTCACACCAGTCAGAATGGCCATCATAAACAAAGCAACAAACAGCAAGTGTTGGAGAGGTTGTGGAGAAAAGGGGACCCTAGTACACTGTTGGTGGGATTGCAGACTGGTAGAACCACTATGGAAAGCAGTATGGAATTTTCTAAGAAAACTAAAAATGGACCTACCTTTTGACCCATCTATTCCACTGCTAGGATTATATCCTAAGAACCCTGAAACACCAGTCCCAAAGAACCTATGCACCCCAATGTTCATAGCAGCACAATTTACAATAGCCAAGTGTTGGAAGCAACCTAGGTGCCCATCAATAAATGAATGGATCAAGAAATTATGGTACATTTACACAATGGAATTCTATGCTGCCGAAAGAAAGAAGGAGCTCCTACCCTTCACAACAGCATGGATGGAACTGGAGAGCATTATGCTAAGCGAAATAAGCCAGGAGGTGAAAGACAAATACCATATGATCTCACCTTTAACAGGAACCTAATCAAAAAAACAAACAAACAAGCATAATATAACCAAAGACACTGAAATTGAGAACAAGAGAGGAGAGGGATAGGAATATCCAGGGAAAAGGGGAAAGGATTAGAGCAACAAGTATGAAAGACACATGGACAAAAGCTGGGGGGGGCTGGAAATGGGAGGGAGCTGGGGAGGGCTGGGGCAGTGGGATGGGATGGGAGTAGAAAACAGAAAATTGTATAAGAACAACAATTAAAATAAAATTTACAAAAAATGTAGAAGGTACATAGTCATAAATACAAGGAAAACTAAGTAAAAAAAAATAAAAAATAAAAGAAATGTCAAGTATGGTGTCAGATGGGTACTAGATTTATCAGGGTGATAACTTCATTAAGTATATAAATACCTAATCACTGGGTTGTACACCTGAAACTAATATAATATTGTATGTCAAATGTAATTGAAAAATAAATTTAAAGAAAAAGAAATTTCAGGTACATTTATGTACTATGAATACACACAGAACCCCAAAACTGCAAAAAAAAATTTCATATGATATTCTGTTCTACTTATTAGGCCAACTGTCATGATTTTTTAACAAAGCACACTCTCTAGGAAAACCAAAAAATAAAAATAAATAACCTTAATTTACATGTATAATTCCTAGATCCTTAATTATTGGGTTATACTTCATTCTGAAGTATTTAGAAGTTTCGATTGGTGTCCCACAGGGCCTAAATGATTGCCTCTTTTAAGCTGTCTGGTAATTTTCAATCAAGAAGTAGCACTGCATACCAGAGTAAGCAAGAGCTGAACAGCAGACTCCCGATTGAACTCCATGTCTGAAACAAGCTCTGCGATTTTGAGAAAATTACCTGAAGCTCAGAACCTCAGATTTCTCATCTATAGAGGACCTATAGAGGATCATTTTTAGTATTAAATGAAATAATTTATGTGGAAACAATATAATAATAATAGTATGTATGAGCCCAAAGCAATTGCTATAACTTAACTACCAATTAATGTTTCTTCCACTAGTTTAACTATCATTACAGAAATGTAATTTCAATGCTGTTCCAAACAAAAAAATGTTTATACTATAATTTATATTGATATATTTAGCTGTTAGCATCCAAGGTAAAAACTCTAGCATTAGAAAAATTATATAAATCTTTTTACCAAAGCATGATATTCATAAAGATTTTAGTACTACCTAACAGTAGAGCTTGATTACCTTCACCAGCTCACTCAATTATATTTCAGATCTCTCATGTGTTAAGAGCAAAATATAGTCCAAAGTGTACAATGTATAGGGTCTCTTTAAAAAATTTCTTATAGGGTTAAAATGTAAACACACACTTGCATCTTTGCATTGCTTCTCTTATCTCAAATTCCAATTTCCTTTTTCTTAACCTTGATTTCAAGCAAGGCTTTCCTCACTGCTATTGCCATGAAACTGCTTCTGTCAAGGTTGCCATTGATTCCCTTTGTATAATTTCCCATAGACAACACCCAGTCCTCACCTTACTTGATCTCTGAGCAGAATTTGACATAGTTGATCATCACCCCTCCTTTTTTTAAAAAAAATATTTGGCTTTCCAGGATACCACATGTTCTTGTGTTGTTCTTCTTTTGAGTCTGACTATTCCTTCTCTACCTCCTTTGCCACCTCCTCCTCTTTTCGTCTCCTAATTGTGGACTGCCTTGGCTTAATCGAGGTAAGCTTCTCTATTTACACTCACTTCCAAAGGTGATCTCATCCAATCCCTTTGCTACAAATTTCATCTATGCTCTGACTCCCATATGTAATCTCCATTATACTTCTCCTTTGAGCTTTGTGATATTCTTCTTAACCTGTTTACCTGTCAACTAGAAATCTAATACAACCCTTAAATTTAACATATCCAAAACAACTCTTTACCTCCCCACTAGGACCTTAACCCTGTTCCTCCCTCATTCTTCTCCTCACTTCACATTTCCTCAGGTCACAGGCCAAGAAGTCATCCTTGACTTCTCTGTTTCCTCATCTCCCACATTCAGCCCATCAGAAAGCCAAGGTTTAAACACGTACTTGAGACCTACTTCTCTGAACACCTACCACCACTAACAACCTACTGCAAATCACAATTCTCCAATGTGACTTAGCAAAACATAAATCAGGTCATGGTACTCTCCTTTTCAAAACTTTCCATATTTTTCAGAAAAATATCCTAACCATTGCCTTCAAGTTTCTACTTGTGTTCTTAGCCTATCTTCACAATCTCATACTACCTCTTTTTTGCCAACTTTCTTCGCTTCAGCCACCCTGGGTTGCTCCCATGTGAGCACCACCTCACCTGCTGTTTGCTTTCCTGGAATATCCTTACCCCAGATTCCCAAATTGATTGAGACTAGCTTTCATATCTCTGCTTATTTAATTTCTCATCAATGGCCTTCCTTACTATCATGTTTTAAATAAGTTTCCCACATCACTTTCTTTTATCCTGTTTTTACTTAAAAAAAAATATGGACAAAGAAACAGACTGAAAGTGACCAGAGGGGAGGGCGGAGGGGGATAATGGTGAAAAGAAGGGGAAGGGTCTAGACAAAGGACATGTATGAATGACCCATGGACATGGACAACAGTGTGGGGACTGATTGTGGGAGCAGGGGTTGGGATGGGTGGAGGAGGGCAAAAGGGAAAAAATTGGGACAACTGTAATAAAAAGGTGATTTAATAAAAAATAAATAAAATAAAAACAGAAATGTTCTCCTCACACCACCCCTCTGTTGCCCAGAAATAAGGAATAGTGCTAACAGCCTCCAGCCATTAATGCCTTCGGGACCTGCCTCAGCATTACGTACAAGTGACAACTCTTCTCTGGAGACCTCTGATGCAGACACTGGCCAGCAGTGTCCACATCATTATGGATGAATTAAAACATACACACAGACTACCGAGTCTGGTGGAGGAATCAGGACAACAGACTGGCTTTTCTCTCAAGAGGAGCCAAAGCTGTGGCCTCCACCATGACAGACTTTTATTCTAATAATATCTCCTCACATTGCAAGATGGTTCTTCCTGACTAGGAGCCAATGCCCCTCATTACATCACAGAAGAAGGACATTAGCAAATGAATAGGCAGCCTTACACTGGTACCTGCAAAGCTCACCATGGATTTTAGGAAGTTACAGTAAGCATTTGCAGGGTGAGGGAGTTTCAGCAAAAAGCCAGTCTCAAAACAGCCTGAGTATATTGCAAATCTGATTACCCATGAGGGAACCTATCTGTGGGCATGGGTCTTGTGTATCTCCAAGTGGGAACTGGGCCCACGCCATGCAGAAGGGTCTGCCACAGACCTCAGCCACCAGCTAGGCAATAGGCCAATACAACAACCTAGGCATTTCTAATGAGGATATTTTGTGCTGGAGTACCTCATTAGATGGGTAGAGATATTTATTGTCAGGTGCATCACCATGGCTGACCTCTCCAGTGCCCCTTCCTCCCTTATCTTTTTATTGGTGTTAGTCCCCTGCAAGCTTCTTCAGTTCTATATCCATTTCTGTGTCTGCTTTTAGAAGACCTAAAAGAAAAGGCAAATTATATTACATATTTGTTTATTGCATATCTCCCTCAATAGAATGTAAATTTTATAAAGCAGTTAGTCTTTTCTTTTTTTAAATAATTTTTTTACTTTTGTTCAAGTACAGTTGTCCCCATTTTCCCCACCTCCATGTATCCCCCACCCCACCCATCCCCACCTCCCACCTTCGAACCCAGCCCCTTTGGCTTTGTCCTTGTGTCTTTTATATATGTTCCTGGACAGCCCTTTCCTCTTTTACCTCATTATCCCTCTCCTCCCATTTGTCTGACTTATTTCACTTTGCATACTACCCTTTAGGTTCACCCATGTTGTCACAAATGGTAAGATTTTATTCTTTTTTATGGCAAAGTAATATTCAATCATATATATGTACCACATCTTCTTTATCCAATCATCTTAAATAGACTAACTCTTGACATCCTTTCTTCATCTGTCACTGCACACCAGCCATGAAATCCTTTCTTCTACCCTTAGAACATTCCTGTTTGCATTTGCAATTTTCTCTATTGAAATTTTTCAATTTTCCTTAGGACTGGAGCCTTCTCATCCTTTATCTCTCAACTCAAAAGTCATCTTCTCAGATAAGTCTTCTACCACAGCATCTTCCACACAGCAACTCTATGTCATCATCAGCATAGTTAATTCCTCTGTGGCATTTTCCACACTCTGATATTACTTTCTTTCTTTATCTCCATTAAGAAGTAGTCTCTAAAAGGAAAGAATCTTTTCTATCTTGTCCTGTGCAGTTTTCCAATGTATAAAATGGTATCTGGTATATAATAGGTGCTCAATAATGAATAAATAAACAAATGAATGAGTAAATGGATGAATGTTATCTATGGCCATATAACCAATGAAGAGTTTAATGGTTTAAAATAACAAAGATATGTAATTCCTGATAACTCTGAGGATCAGGAATATAAGCAATGCTCAGTTGAGTGGTTTTTCTGCTCTGAATATTGGCTAGTTTCACTCATACACAGCTGCAGTCAACTGGGTTCTCATCTAAGGTGGCTTCTCATCCTTCAGGGTGTCTCTCCACACAGCCTCTAATCATTCAAAATGCGTAGCCTGGATTTCTTTATGTCATGTCTGCTGATTTCCAAAAAAGAGAAATGGAAGCTGCAGTATCTCTTAAGTTTGAGTGTGAAAATCCCAAAATGTCACTTCCACTGCATTTTATTGGTCTACTGTATAAGTCATAATCTAGCCCACATTTGAGAAGAGAGAAAATGGTCCCCATTTCTTGGAGTCTATGTATGTACAGTGAAAGGAGAAATTATTAACAGCCATATTTGGAAACCATACCCCATATAATTCAGTAAATGGAAATGCTAGCATACAAGGTATGATGAAATTTTTAAATAGTTATTGCCACACTGCTTACAAATAGGCTTCAATAATATTGTTCTGGTGTTTGCTATAATTTGATCAGCCTCCTTCTCTTGAATGATTCATACTATGATTCTTATAGTTCAAGAAAAGGAAATTTCAAGTCACAGAGAAACCAAGCTAAATCAAATGTCTTCATCTGTATTTTAGTACCAACTAAGCATAATATGATACACTCTGATTTCAGATTTCTAATTAAAGGTGGGAGCCTACCTCCCTGAAGCTTCTAGAGCTCTAGAGTCATTCAAAGGTAAATGAGGAAAAAGGAGAAGAGGTGCTCTGATCCATTATTATTTTTCCTGGACAGAGATCAATGCTGCTGATGAAATCCAGCCAGCATCCCCAGGCTTTTTCCCTTTAGGCCTCAAGCAAATTCTTTTTAAAGCTCAGCTAAGAGATAAATCATTTTCCCTCCATTAAGTAAAGTAGGTCAGCAATTTTCCTGAACAATAGAATGGGCCTTAGATTTGTTATTGACTCTTCTAATAGAAAAGACAAAGAAGATACTTATGACCAAGATCTCAACATAGTGCGCATTGGATTCCACTGGGAAGATTTTTTAAATTAGCAGTGTCTATGCCCCAGAGATTTTCACCCTAGTTAGTTAGGGTTATTTTCTAAAAATTACCCCTGTGTTTCTCATGTGTAGCTTGGTATAAAAACCTCTACCTTAGAGAAAAGGGTTTGGTGACAATTAGAAAGCTTCACTTATAAATAATATACATACTGCTAGTTTTCTCTAGTCCATTACAAAAAAATTATACATTTGGAAATAATTGGATATTTTCCCAAAATTTCCCCATAACAAATATTTATCACTCCTACCCACAATGTTTGTAAGTGCCTAATTCTCCACACCCTACCAGCATTACTCATCAGCAATTTTCTTTTGTTTCCTTTTGTTGAACTAAGTAAGTGGAGACAACACCTTCAACATTGTTCCTATCTGAGTATCTTGAATAATTGCTAGGATTGAATGTCTCACTTGTTCATTGGACATTATGTTTGCCTTAAATTACCTTTTCATATTTTTTCCCATTTTTTAAATTGAGCTGTCCATCTTTCTTTTATTGTTTGTATAAACTAGTTATATGGATAATATAATTTTTTTTGTATATGTTGTGTGTGTGTGTGTGTGTGTGTGTGTAAGTGAGGAAAACAATTCCTTGGGTTTTTACATTTTTTAACTTTTGTGTCATGTTATTCCTTTTTTTATTTTGTGTAGTCAAAACTTTCAGGCTTTCTTTTCTTATTTTTTGTCTAGAAAGGCTACTCACAATCCAATATTTTTTAAACTCTATATTTCCTAATGTGTTTAAGTTTTCACATTTAAATATTTAATCTTTCTGAAATTATTTTAGTAGAGTACAAGGTAAGTAGACACTAATTTACACAACACAAATATTTAACTTATCATAGCATACTTCCATTTTTAGATACATTTTTAAATTATAAATGTTTGTATAGTCTGATCATCTAAAATTATACAAGTTGGTTTTAAGGATAATGAATCATGAAATATAGATCTGGTTATTTTACTGTGACATTCAGGGAAAACTATTTAAATAAGAAATGAATTTTAAAAAGTCCCCTCACTCTAAAATGTATTCATTATATCTGGAACTTTGACATACACATAATTTAGAGATAATTTAAATCCTCCAGATTTGGATTTTAGGATTGAAAAATCAGAAATATTACACTCTGCAGCCATCAATTCTCTATAGTGCTAATGTGATTATTAATTTATTGTGATCCAGTTATGTTAATAAACTCTAAAAACAAAACATATGTGAACCCTTGCTGTAATTAAAAAGTGAAAATATATAGAAAATAATATACACAATAATTATTTTAATCCTTTAATTTTTTAGGTTAAGACCAATGCTGCAAATCTTTTGCTTATGACAAAGCAATGCAGCCTTAGCAAGTCACTTAATTCTCTAGGCCTCAGTTTCCTTACCTCTAAATTAGGATAATAATATAGCTTTCAAAGTGTTGTTGCTAGCAATTAGTAAAATAATACATGAAAAGTGCTTAGCAAAATGCCATATGTAAAGCCAGCACTCACTAAATGATAGGTTTTTTCAATTTATTACTATTGCCATCACCTAATATGTATTATGGGATCTTCTCATTGTTTTCATAGGTAAACAGCCTAGTCAGACTTCATGCCCACCACTCCACTGATATTGCTTACGTCAAAGTCACCAATGACTTCCATGAAACCACATCCCATGTACCCCTTTCCAGTCTTGTCTTATACTATGCTTCTGCCCTTTTACTGTGTTTACTCTACTCTTCTGTCTTACCTCATTTTTACTTCTTCTCTCTTTCTTTCCCGAATCCTCTCTCCACACTGTTTTTTTATGATTCTCCTCTGTTGAACCTCTAAGTGCTGAGGTGCTTCAAGGCTCTGTTTCATCACCTTCTCAATATTCTCACAAAGTAACATTTCTATTAATGTTATACAATCCATGGCTTTGCATGCCAGCTAAATACTAATGGCCCCCAAATCCCTATCTTCAACCCTTTCTCTTCAGGTCTCTAGAAATCAACTTTTTTCTACATCGTATCTCTGCATGCATGTCAAATATTTCAGACTTGTCAAAAAAAATCAGAACTTCTGATACAGCTGTCTAACCACACCTCAGCTGCCTCCTGTCCAAATCATCTCCATTCCATAATCTAGTATTACTGCTTTTAAAAATGTAAATCGGATCTTGCTTCATTCTTTCTTAATACTTTCCAATGGATTCCCATTGTACTTTTTATAAAATCCAAATCCTTGACCTTAGTTTGCAAAGGACATTCCATGGCCTGGCTTTTTTCTCTTTGCCATTATTTAATAATCCCTTTCTCTTGTTACCCACACTTCAGCAACATTGGTTTTCTTGGTATCTTTAAATTCGACATACTTCAGAATTTTCCCAGACTGTCATCTGTCTATAGAGGATGATTCCAAAGTAGCCACAGAGTCTCTGTATTATGAGCCTCTCTTTATTCATTGGAATTACACATTGTTGGCTTAATTGCCTGTCTGTTTATTTCCTCCCACTAATGTAAATTTCATAAAACTAAGCATCTTCTAACCTTGGTTCACATTTCAAAGAACAGAGCTTAGCATTCAATAAGAATTTATTGAATGTAGATGCAAAAATTAATTCTTTTAAGGCAGAAAAATCAAAACTTAAAGAACAGCTAGTATAAAATATTTCTGGGGAAAAGTTATGAGTAATCACTTTCCTTGAAACTTTGCATGCTTTCTGTAATCAATTTGAAATAAAACTTGTCAATCAACTAATGCTTATGGACTTGCTAATTAAGTGCTGTCCAGAAACAACAAAACATGAAGCATGATCCCTAACATCATGATGTTTTCCACTGAGATGTGGACATAACTGTACACATGAAAAGTTTAATACCAGACAGAAAATAGTAAATGCTAGAAGAATGATACAAATATGAATAAGGGGAAATAGCCTAAGATTCAAATGTATTTATTTCCCAGGATTATTACCAGAAATACTTATTTTTGTGTTTTTCTTCATTGTTGAAGCATAATTATGTTTTTTGAAGATTTTGATGCCCAACTGAGTATGTAATATGATAACAAAATGTTGAGAAATTCTAAAAAACTATTTCAGACCATTCAATAAAAATAAAAACAAAATGTAAATGATGCTAAGAAAATAAAATTAAATTGAAGTCATTTTCAGGAGAATTTTTCCTCTGAGACAGAAGGAAAAATACTTGGATTGTTTTCAATAGAAATTGACATATTTGGGGACTTCTTTGAAAGCTAATTGTATGTTCTATATTTTTAAATTTAAAATAAAGAGTTCATTGTGTATTTCTAACTGCTGAGATTTCTATGGCATGTGGGTGTTTCCAAAAATATATTTTTCCCTCTATAGTAACTCTCTCCACAGTTTTAACTTGTTTTTTTAATTTTATTTTAATTGTTCTTGTACAGTTTTCTGTCTTTTGCTCCCAAGTTTTAACTTGTGAGGTGACGCTAAATAATGCAACTGAAATACAGTGATGTCATTTTTTAAAAAAATATCATAGTGTGGATAAGTTCATCAGAGGAGTTCCTTATTAGGAAGGTCTGAGGTAACAAAAGGTCCAGTGCCTAGAGGGGAAAAAAAGGATGCTGTTTGGTAGGAAAAGGTCACAGAAGAGGAAGCTGCAAAGATGAATGCTACCAACTTCATGCTTTTGAAAACAGCCAGCCTGGATATCCATCAGCAAAAAAGTTCTTTAATTACTCTTAGAAGAAATGGCAGGGAGGGTCAAGTTTAAGTAGAGCCTATCAGTAAAAGACAACAGTCTTCAATTCTCCCTGAAAACAACTCAGCAAAATGTAGTCTTGAAGTTATTCTGTATGACCACATCACCATGGTAACCTTCAGCTCAGGCTAGATGATATCTGCAGAGCAGTGAGAACGTTCCTTTCAAGCAAGAAGAATGTATGTAGGACACACACACACATACACTCACATCCAGTGCAAGAGAATAAAAGATTCATTAACAGGATAGTGCAACCATGCTGGAGGCATCCAACATTTGGACAATGAAAACTATTTGAGTCTTTTCTTATAGGAGTCATGCAAAAATGTAACCCCAGTTAATGAAACTGGAAGCACCTCTGATATGTCAAGAAGGAAAAAAACATAAAATAAAATGTGCATAATAGGGGAATATTTTCCTGGTTACACAATCCAGAAAATTAGTTTCCCCATCTAAACTCTCATTTCTCCTCCTCTGGATATACCAAATACCTCTTCAGAAGCTATGCACATCTACTTCCAGGTATTATTGTATAAGGCATGACTGAAACTGCACTTCACTCATTGTTAACAATAAGACATGCATCTATGTAAGACGTAAGGAGAGACAAAAAAAGAAATAATAACATTTTATATTGCTTATTCTTTGATAGACTTTAAATATATTTACTTTCTTAATTCATCCATCAACCCTGTAGTATAGGTGCTAATATTTTCCTTCTTTTATGGATGAACTAAAACACAAACAGGTTAAGTAATTTTCCCAAGGTGACACAGCTAACAAATGACTGATGCAGAATTGCAATTGTGATAGTTTAACTCCAGAGTCTGTGTTTTTAACCACTATGATAAGACTATATTATCAACCAGAATTCCTTTTTAAGGTATAAAGATAAAATTCCTCAAATCTGCTGTTATGTTCATTATTACCGCATAACAAGTAGCTTAAAACAATACCCATTTATTACTTCAAAGTTTCCGTGAGTCAGTAATTCAGGAGCAGCTGATTGCCAACAGGGGACTGTCAATCATAGCTGTAATTTGGATTTCTCGGATTAACTAAAGCAGGGCTGGGACTAAGGCAAGGCAAGTGAGGCACCTAAGGGGCAAAACTTAAGGTGACACTGGTTCTCAGGTGCCCGCCCCTGCACTCGCTGACCCAGAGAGTGAGTACCTTTTTGTAGTTTGCTCCCTAGGTATCTTGCTTGCTTTATCCTAGTACCAGCTTTGGTACAGAGGATTAACACTCTTCCATGTTTTAATTACTATCCTTCCTATCATTTATTACTATAGGTTTGCACCCTCAGGAGCTTCCCAGGGGAAATTCAAATTGGTCCCCATATGCAGAGGGCAAGGACAGATGGAAGAAAGAGTCAGGCCAATCCATAGCAATAAGTGGCAGGTTTAATAAACGAGGGAACTTACATACCAGGCTTGTCTTGGGTTACCACAAGATGAGCAGATCTCCACACCCATCTGCCAGAATCTTAAAGGTTTATAGAGAGGCTGTAACAGGATTCAGTTCTCTATACCATCCACATGGTCTCAACAACACACTGCTCTCTCAAGACTACATTCTTGAACATAACTGCTAATGTGGGAATGGTGGGTGGTGAAGTGCCACCAATTGCCACGTCCAGCTCATGGGTCACTGGGTGGTCACATTCTTTTGGTTACTTTCTCCAACAATTACAAGTTCAAAGTAAACATTTACCTAACTAGTGGAGGTTTTATCTTATAATTTTGCTTATTTTAAATTTTCAAAATATTAAGCTCACTATGTTCTTGTCACAATCGTTAGTGGTGCATTTTTTCTCTACTACAAGAGGTTTCTAATTGTCATAGTTGCATAACCTGTCTTAGAGGGCTAGAATGGAACAGCTTTTTAAAAAGTGCGGTTCCATGAACATGTTCATGTTCCATGAACATATCACACTCTAATATTGTGATATTTGAGTTATATTTATGCCAGTTTTTCTGGGGTAGTAGCTCACAATCTTTAAAAAAAAGCTAAAACTCCTTCTTCATCATGAATTACAGCACCATTTTTTTCATATTTTGGGGTGTTTATTCTCATTTGTCCTGATAAACTCAGTCATCATTTTTTTTCTCAGAAGTAAATCATACACTTCAATAAAAGCACTGGATTTTCTATTATAATAGCAAATACACAGAAGAGCAATTTAAAAAATGGATTCAAACTACTGGTTCTTCCACCCACAAACATGTATCAGAATTACTTGTGGAGGTTTTAAACATATTCAAATCTAGGCCTCTCTCTTGGAGAAGGTTGCCACAGGGGTCAGGACCCAGGTATTTTTCAAAAGGTCTCTGGGCAGCTCTGATGGTTCCTCCTAGTTGAGTCACTGATTTCAGGTCAACTGGTACACTTTGGGGTTTGGGGGCCTTTGTTTGAGGGTGTGGGGAGCTTTATTTTGCAGTTTTATTAGCTGTAGTGAAGAACTTGGCCTCTGGCTTTGGGACATCTGTCTTGGGTCTTTTTCCCCAGGGAAGAGTTTATTTCCTTCTCTACCTCTTGTTTGATTTTTGACTTCTTCTCCGAGCACTTAACCTGGAATCTTGAGCTCTGCTGCTTTCGAGGTCTCCACAGTTGGGAAGGCCTCCTTCCCACAAGGTGTGTGGGGACCAGGACTCTTTTTTGGAGACTTCTTTCCTGTGGTACGTTTTTGTATCTCTACATTTTCTTTGGCAGGAATTTTTCACATTGGGACCAGTGAAGGAATTCCATCTCCTGGTTCATCTTGCATTTTATTTTGGGCTTTTACTCTGCAAGCCTCTTTCTTCTCAGGCTTGGAGGTGTCTGTCTTCTGGTGTCCAGGGTTCCTCACTGGAGGACCATTAGTTTTATGCACTGCTTCCTCTGTAGTTAGGACTGATGCAGCCTTTCTATCCTGTTTTATAAGTCTTCTATTTCTTTTCATCTCCTTTTGTGTTTCATCATAGTCTTTTTGTTTTTGTATTTTCTTTGCTTCTTTTCCCCCTTGCTTTTTTTTTTTTTTTTTTTTTTTTTTTTTTTTTTTTTTTTTTTTTTTTTTTTTTTTTTTTTTTTTTTTTTTTTTTTTTTTTTTTTTTTTTTTTTTTTTTTTTTTTTTTTTTTTTTTTTTTTTTTTTTTTTTTTTTTTTTTTTTTTTTTTTTTTTTTTTTTTTTTTTTTTTTTTTTTTTTTTTTTTTTTTTTTTTT
>PVKU01008836.1:0-47568 GCA_004027475.1 Anoura caudifer | reverse complement strand
AGGGAGCCAGTACAGATCAATTCAAGAAGCTGAGGCTAACAAGAAGAGTCTCACAAACAATGGGAAGACAAACAAACAATCCACAAATGAAAGGAAAGGAGGAAGCCTCAGAAAGAATGCTAAATGAAATGGAGGCAACTCAACTATCAGATTTTGAGTTCAAAGCCATGGTTGTCAGGAAGTTCCATGAGCTCTCAATGAGCTACCAGAAATTACAGGGAAGCTATGATGAACTCACTGCAAACTATATCAACATGAAAAAAGAAATGGAAACTATTAACAAGGGCCAAGAGGAAATGAAAAATACAATTTCTGAACTAAAGAACACAGAAGAAGAAACATAATAATATCCATATAATAGGGATACCAGAAAGAGAAGAAGAAGAGCAAGGGATAGAAAACCTAATGAAAAAGTAATGATGGAAAACTTCCCTAATCTGATGAGAGAAAAAGTCACACAAATCCAGGAAACACAGAGAGTCCCAATCAAGAGGAACCCAAAGAGGCCCACTTCAAGACACATCATAATTAAAAATAGCAAAATTCCAACACAAAGAGAGAATCTTCAAGGCAGCAAGGGAGAAAAAGGAGGTAACATACAAGGCAGCCCTGATAAGGTTAGCAGCTGACTTCTCAATGGAAACGCTCCAAGCCAGAAGAGAATGGCAAGAAATATTCCAAGTAATAAGAACCAAAGGCCTGCAACCAAGACTACTTTACCAGCAAGGCTTTCAATCAAAATAGAAGGCCAAATAAGGAGCTTCCCAGGCAAAAGAAGTCTAAAAGAATACACCTCTATCAAACCAGCTCTGCAAGAGATACTAAAGGGACTACTTTAAGGAAAAGAAGGAAAAGAGAGAGAGAGGGGAACACAGGTACCAAAATGGCAATGAATAAGTACCTATCAATAATAACCTTAAACATAAATAGATTAAATGCTCCAGTCAAAAGACATAGAATAGCTGAATGGATAGGAAAGTATGATTCACACATATGTTGCCTACAAGAGACCCACCTCAGGACAAAAGACCTACACACACTCAAAATGAAGGTATGGAAACAAATCTCCCAAGCAAACAGACAGGAAAAAAGAAGCCAGGGTAGCAATACTCACATCAGACAAAATAGACTTAAAAAGAAGAGCCATAAAGAGAGACCCACAAGGTCACTTCATAATACTCAAGGGAAGAATCCACCAAGAGGACATAAATATTGTAACTGTATAGGCACCCAATATAGGAGCACCCAAATGCATAAAGAAAATCTTAGAAGATTTCAAGAAAGATATTGACAGCAATACAATTAGAGTAGCGGAATTTAACACCCCACTGTCAAAAAAGGACAGATCTTCCAAACAAAATAGCAACAAAGATATTGTAGCATTGAAAAACACTCTAGATGAAATGGACTTAACTGATATATATAGAGCACTTCATCCCAAAGAAACTAAATACACATTCTATTCAAATGCACATGGGACATTTTCAAAGATAGAGCACATGATAGGACACAAAACAAGCCTCAACAAATTCAAGAAAATTGAAATCATACCAAGCATTTTCTCTGACCACAAGGGACTGGAACTGGAAACCAACCCCAAGGGGAAAAACCCAAAACCCTCAAAATCATCGAGATTGAATAGCATGCTATTAAACAATGAATGGGTCAAGAATGAAATTAGGGAAGATATCAAAATGTTTCTGGAAATAAATGAGAATGAACACACAACAACCCAAAACATATGAGACACAGCAAAAGCAGTTCTCAGAGGGAAGTTCATAGCAATACAGGCCTACCTAAAAAAGATAGAAACATTTCAAACAAACAACTTAACCCTACACCTACAAGAACTTGAGGAACAACAACAAAGACAGCCCAGAGCAAGTAGAAGGAAGGAAATAACCAAGATCAAAGCAGAATTAAATGACATAGAGACTAAAAGCACAATTCTATGGATCAATGAATCCAAGAGTTTGGTCTTTGAAAAGATAAAAAAAATCAACATGCCCTTAAGTAGGCTCATCAAGAAAAAAAGAGAGAGGACCCAAATAAACACAATCAGAAATGGAGGAGGCGAGATTACAACTGACACCACAGAAATACAAAGGATTGTAAGAAATTACTAAGAAGAACTATGTGCCAAGAAATTTGTAAACCTAGGTGAAATGGAAAAGTTTCTAGAAAAATATAATCTTCCAAAACTCAATGAAGAAGAAGCAGAAAATCTGAACTGACCAATAACAGCAGATGAAATAGAAGCAGTAATCAAAAAACTCCCAACACACAAAACCCTGGACCAGATGGCTTCAAAGGAGAATTCTACAAAACATTTAAGGAAGAGCTAACTCCTATCCTTCACAGACTATTCCAAAAATCCAGAATGATGGAAGACTCCCAAACCCTTTTTATGAAGCCAGCATCATCCTAATCTGAAAAACAGATAAAGACACAACAAAGAAAGAAAACTTCAGGCCCATGTTGCTGATGAACATAGACGCTAAAATCCTGGCAAACCACATCCAACAATACATTAAAAAGATCATACACCATGACCAAGTGGGATTCATCCCAGGGATGCAAGGATGGTTCAACATTTGCAAATCAGTACATGTAATACATCACATAAACAAAAGCAAAGACAAAAATCACATGATCATATCAATAAATGTGGAAAAAGCATTTGATAACTTACAGCACCCATTTATGATAAAAAACACTCAGTAATGTGGGAATACAGGAAGCATTCCTCAGCATAATGAAGGCCATATATAAGAGACCTACAGCCAATATTATGCTCAATGGGCAAAAACTAAAATCTTTTCCACTAAGATCAGGAACAAGACAAGGTTGTCCACTTTCACCACTTCTATTCAATATAGTATTAGAAGTCTTAGCCACAGCGATTAGACAACAAAAGGAAATAAAAGGCATCCAAATTGGAAAGGAGGAAACAAAACTATCATTGTTTGCAGATGACATGATAGTGTACATAGAAAATCCTATAGACTGGGCCAAAAAGCTGCTCGATCTAGTAAATGAATTTGGCCAAACAGCTGGATACAAAGTCAATATCCAGAAATCAAAGGCATTTTTGTATACCAACAATGAAACAGCAGAAGCAGAAATCAAGAAAAAAATCCCATTCAATATAGCAAAAAGAAAACTAAAATACCTAGGAGTAACCTAACCAAAGAAGTGAAAGAACTGTATGCAGAAAACTATACAACACTGAAGAAAGAAATCAAGGAAGACACAAACAAATGGAAGCATATACTGTGCTCATGGATTGGAAGAATTAACATCATCAAAATATCCCTACCACCCAAAGCAATTTACAGATTCAATGCAATACCTATTAAAGTACCAATGGCATGTTTCAAAGACATAGAACAAAGACTTCAAAAATTTATATGGAACCATAAACTACCCCCAAATAGCTGCAGCAATTTTGAGAAAGAAGAGCAAAGTAAGAGGGATCACAATACCTGATACAAGTCCACTGCACTCAAAATAGCCTGGTACTGGCATAAAAATAGGCACATGGACCAGTGGAATAGAACAGAGAGCCCAGAAACAAACCCAAGTCTCTATGGAAAATAATATTTGACAAATGGGGCAGCAACATAAAATGGAGTAAAAATAGGCTCTTCAACAAGTGGTGATGGGAGAATTGGACAACTATGTGCAAAAATATGAAACTCAAGCACCAACTTACATCATATAGATAAATAAATTCAAGGTGGAAAAAATATTTAAATATAAGCCATGACACCATTAAAGTCCTAGAGGAGAACATAGGCAGGAAAATCTCAGATATTTCACGTAGCAACATTTTTACTGATATGTCCCATGAAGCAATCAACATAAAGGAAAGAATAAACAAATGGGATCTCATCAAAATAAAAAGCTTCTGCATGGCTAAAGAAAACTATTAAAATAAAAAGAGAACCAACTATATGGGAAAACATATTTGCCAATGATACCTCAGACAAGGGTTTAATCTGCAAAATATATAAAGAACTTACACAACTCCACTCTAAGAAGACAAGCAACCCAATTGAAAAATGGGCAAAGGACTTGAATAGACACTTCTCCAAGGAGGACATGCAGAGGATCCAGAGACACATGAAAAGATGCTCAGTATTGCTGGCTATCAGAGATGCAAATTAAAACCACAATGAGATACTACTTCACACCTGTCAGAATGGCTATCATTAACAAAGCAACAAACAAGTGTTGGAGAGGTTGTGGAGAAAAGGGCACCCTAGTACACTGTTGGTGGGATTGCAGACTGGTAAAACCACTATGGAAAACATTACGGAATTTTCTTAGAAAACTAAAAATGGATCTGCCTTTTGACCCAACAATTCCACTGCTAGGATTATATCCTAAGAACCCTGAAATACCAGTCCCAAAGAACCTATGCACCCCAATGTTCATAGCAGCACAATTTACAATAGCCAAGTGTTGGCAGCAACCTAGGTGCCCATCAGTAAATGAGTGGGTCAAACAAGTATAGTACATTTACACAATGGAATTCTATGCAGCAGAAAGAAAGAAGGAGCTGCTACCCTCTGTGACAGCATGGATGGAGCAGGAGAGCATCATGCTAATCAAAACAAGTCAGGCAGTAAAAGACAAATACCATATGATCTCACATTTAACAGGAACCTAAGCAACAAAACAAACAAGCAAGCATAATATAACCAAAGACACTGAAATTGAGAACAGGCTGACAGTCATCAGAGGGGAGAGGGGAAGGAATTTCAGGGGGAAAAGGGAAGGGTTTAGAACAACAAGTATAAAGGACACATGGACAAAAACTAGGGGGGCTGGAAATGGGAGGGGGGTAGGGAGGGCTGGGACAGTGGGCTAGGATGAGAGTAAAAGACAGAAAACTGCACAAGGATAACAATTAAAATAAAATTTAAAAAAAGAAATACTGAGAACTCTGGACAAGATGGAGGCGTAGGTGGACACACTGTGCCTCCTCTCACACCCAAAATTAAGGACAACAAAACTTTAAAACCAAAAAAAAAAAAAAAAAACAGCCAGAACAGATGGAAAATTGAATCATGCAAAAGTCCGACAATGATTCTCCCAGACTGGTAAGAGGGGCGGAGTCAGTGGCAGATGGAGAGGGATTGTGGCAGGATAAAGCAGCAGCTAGTGGTCCCGGATGTGCAGACAGCAGTTGGCACACCCCAGGCGCACAGGCGGCGGTTACTGAGTACGGACAGGCAAGGAGCAGACCCAGTGTGGTGCAGAAGGTGACTGACCACAGTCACATATTGGCGGGCAGATAAACCAGGTGAAAATGGGCAATGAGACAGACTGGGCAACCCAGGGCCCCAGGGCCGGGAAGTGAGACCTAAAGGCACCAATTAAAAACACTTATGGGGGTTGAGGTGCCAGGAGAGACTCCCAGTCTCACAGGACAGTTTGTTGGAGAGGCCTACAAGGTCCTGGGACATACACAAGCCCACCCACATGGAAATCAGGACCAGAAGGGCACAATTTGCTTGGGGAAAGCAGCTGAAGGGACTGGAATCTGAGAAAGCACAGAGCAAGCACCCTTATTACCTCTCAGACCCCGCCCCCACATATCGCGTCACATCCCAGCAACTGGGCTGCCCCACCCTGGTGAATACCTAAGGCTCTGCCCCTCACACGTAACAGGTGCGGCCAGACCAAAAAAACAAAACAAAAAAAAAAACAGAAAAACAAAAATGGCTCAACAGGAGAACAGATCAAAGCCCCAGAGCCAATTCATCTAGGCAACCAAGAGATAGCCAACCTATCATATACACAGTTCAAAGCCCTCGTGATCAGGATGCTCACGGAATTGGTTGATTTTGCTCGCAAATTAGATGAACAAATGAAAGCTACAATAAGTGAAATGAAGGAAAATGCACAGGGAACCAATAGTGATAGGAGAAAAACTGGGACTCCAATCAATGGAGTGGACCAGAAGGAAGAAATAAACATCCAATAAGAAAAGAACGAAGAAACAAGAATTCAAAAAAATGAGGAGAGGCTTAGGAACCTCCAGGACATCTTTAAACATCTCAATATCCAAATTATAGGGGTACCAGAAGGGGAAGAAGAAGAGCAACAAGTGGAAAACTTATTTGAACAAATAATAAAGGAGAACTTCTCCATTCTGGCAAAGGAAATAGACTTCCAGGAAGTCCAGGAAGCTCAGAGAGTCCCAAAGAAGTTGGACCCAAGGAGGAACACACCAAAGCACATCATCATTACATTACCCAAGATTAAATTGAAGGAGAGAATTCTAGAAGCAGCAAGGGATAAGGGGACAGTCACCTACAAAGGAGTTCCCATCAGACCATTAACTGATTTCTCAAAAGAGATCTTACATGCAAGAAGGGGCTGGAAAGAAGTATTCCAAGTCATGAAAGTCAAGGACCTACATCCAAGATTGCTCTATCCAGTGAAGCTTTCATTTAGAATGGAAGGGAAAATAAAGTGCTTCTCAGATAAGGTAACGTTAAAGGAGTTCATCATCACCAAGCCCTTATTATATGAAATGCTAAAGGGACTTACAAAAGAAAAAGAAGATGAAAAATATGACAGTAAAAAGATAGCAAACTCAACAGATATTAACAACCACAAAAGCAAACTAAGCAAACAAGTAGCATAGGAGCTGAAACACAGAAATGGAGATCATATGGAGGGTTAGCAACATGGGAGGGGGAGGAGGAGAGGGGAAAAGGTACAGAAAATAAGTAGCATAGATGGTGGGTAGAAAATAGACAGGGGCGGGGCAAGAACAGTGTGGGAAAAATAGAAGCTAAAGAACTTATAACACATGGACATGAACTAAAGGAGGGGAATGTGGGTGGGAGGGGTTGTTCAGGGTGGAGGGGAATGATGGGGGAGAAATGGGACAACTGTAATAGCATAATCAATAAAATATATTTAAAAAACAAAAGAAATACTGAGGAAACAAAGGTTTAGAGCAATTAAAAATTTTTAAAGAGATATTTATTAATTTTCATATGTCATTATCATTGTTTATGAATTTATACACTTGCATATTTTTTAGTTAATCAAGTAAAACAAGCCCCAGCTGAACCTTTGGAAAATACCCCTAAGCAATTTGCATGAAGATGACAGATAGAGATAATAAGTGAATAGATAGATAGCAATAACTTAAATATATATACTATAGTGCTTTAGTTTTTATACACTGTAGTTGAAATAGGTAGAGTGTAATATTATAATGGCATGCAGCCAGGACACCCAAAGAAGGATTTGTAATGGGTTCCAGAACTTGAGGTATCCAGGAAATATAAAAACACAGGATATTCCCACCCCCACAAGTCTAGACTTTGGGATAGGACACAAGGAGTAGGGCCATTGAGAGTTATTTTGCATATCAACAGTTGGCCAGCTTCATACCTGATATGCAAAAATGGTTATTTTACATATCTATAACAGCTGGCAAACTTCATGGATATGTTAACTAGCTGTGGTCATTCTTTCAGCCAGGGAGATGGGAGTGACTTTGACCCAAGATGTAACTTGGAGGCAGCTCCCCCTGGTAACGGGGCCTGTGTGAGAACTTGGGGATGGTTTGCTCCACACCATGAGGCAACACCTGCCCAAACTAACTATGGCAGCCAAGAAAGGCTGAAAAAATGCGGGAGTGCTGGCAAGTGTAGCTGATTGTGGAATGAGTCAGAAATGGGGTTGCAGAGGAAGATTCACTCAGGGATTTAAACCCAGCTGTGGCATCCATGCAGGTTGAATCATGTGGCTTAGGGAGGCTAACCACATGGTTTGGGGGCAGAGAGGGGGCTCCCTTAACCACATGGCTTAGGATGCAGGAAAGCAAGATTTAGCAACCATGCAGAGCTCTCACTTAGCAGTTTAGAAGAATTCAGGACAGAAGTGGAGAGAAAGAAAAGGGTGAAAGGCCTCTTGCTAGTGGGCTATGAGAAGATCTCAGCAACGTAGCTGATGGTGCTGGGAACCAAATCAGGCCTTCCAGCCGAGCACAGATTACTGGGAAGAACCAGGAGCTAGCTGAGCCACAAACTTCTTGAGATACTGTACCGCTGACTGGCCTGACTGTGCAAAAGGGGGAAGGAAGGACTGTGTTTGTTGTTGGGTATTTTAAGGGACTTTGAGTATTTAACAGCAACATTCTACCATTACCCTAAACCTGTATGACTCTTGAATAAATAATTCCTTTCTTTTTCACCAAACTCTGTCATTGAGGGCCATAATTCCTAAAGGTGGTAGGCAACCATAGTACAGGGGTATAGGGAACCATTCCACGTGGCATGGGGAATGTAGCCCAGCCCCTGATTCAGAAAACCAGTGGGGAGTGAGGTCAGTACATAGGACCCATGCCCACGGATAGGTTCTCTCATGGGAAATCAGGCCTGCATTGTACCTAGGCTGCTTTGAGGCTTGCTTTTTTGATAAAACTCCTTCACCCTGAATTGAGGCAGCAAATGCTTACTGCATTTCTTTAAAGTAACTTCCTAAAATCTATTCTAAACCTTCCAAGGAGTAGTGCAACCAGTTCAACCACTTTTTCCTTTGTATTTGCAAATATCCTTCTTCTATGATGTGATTAGCAGCATCCTTTCCTTTGTTATCTGTAAAAGGTAGCCACCTAAAGCGAACCTGCACATAGTAAATGAGGACCATCCTCAATGTAATGTGCCTAGAAAAGCAATAAAAGCCTGTCCAGACAGGGGTTGGGGCCCTCTCTCTCATTTAGAGAGTGGCCATGCCATCCCTTTTTCTCCACAGGACTTCTGTAGTTCATGTGAATTTGTTTGTCGTATCCACAACACACGGACTCTGTGGGTTGGGATCCACATCACATGGGGACCCCGGAAGAGAGGGGGTCCATTTGGTAACAGTATCTTGACCTCCACCCATGGGTCCATTCTGGAACAATATGTTCATTTTCATATGAAGAAATTGAGTTTCAAAATGACAAAATGCTACAGGTCATAGCTGAATTAATAAGAGAAAGCATGCATGGATGTCTTCTAACTCTTAGCTAATGTTTATTCCAACACATTTTAATGCACTATTTATACATTCTCTGTGAATTCTTACAACAGCAACACAGCATGGTGGAAGAGAACACATACTGAGCTAGAAACAGGAAAATGGTGTGAGTGCAGGGCAAACAGAAACAAAGCAGTGGCCTAGAGCAAAGTTTTAAACGATGGATCAAATTCAAAGGAAAATATGCAAATATAACACAACTCCAGGTATAATTATATATTAGTCAAAATAGGCTTGGCTATGTGCTGAGATAACAAACAACCTTAACATCTTGGGTTTATTTCTTGCTCCATTGAGGGATGCCTGGGGACCCTCATCTGGCATACCTTCATTTAGGAATTCAAGCTTGAATTACAGTTAATTCAAGCCATTAACTGTAACATTGTTCATCATCAAAGCAGAGGAAAAGCACATTCTAGAGACTCTCTTGTTGGTATTCAAATGACACATATCACAACCACTCAGACCTCTTTGACCAAAATAAATCACATGGTCTCACCCAGCTACAATGGGGCTAGGAAGTACAATCCTATCACATGCATGCAAGGTGGAAAGAAAAATATTTGGTGAATAACATTAATAAACACCATATTTTTGTCAAGGCCAAATTAATAAAGAAATCTTTATCAAAAACCTAAAATTGAAGGTCATTGACAGCCAATTAGGGTAGATGAAGTAATGTTGATATAAATTTGGTATTCGTGAGTAACCTTTTTTCCATCACAGTCATAGAGAAGCAGAAAAAAAACAATTTACAAAGAGAGACATAGTGAGGGAGATACTGAGAGCAAAACAGAGAAAAGTGACAGATTATAGCTGAGTTCTGATGGCTTTCTTGACATTGGCTCTAATCATAGGAGAGCTCTAGCTGCCCTGTGTTTCATTGGATAATTTTCTAGTTTTTATAAATTCACTGCAGTTGGTTTCTATTGTTTGCAATCAATGGAATTTTAATTAAAGCAGTGATACTATTTCCTTAATGTCATCTATTGAGTAAAACGCAATGTAGAGTCTAAGACAATATAGTACTGAAATAGCCTCACTATTTTATTTTCCCTGTACAAAACATAACAATGCAAAAAAATATTTTGAATTTAGAATTACTAACACAATATTAGAGAAAGGAATATACAGTATTAGATAATTCAGATATTTTTCTCAATGTTAAAAAATTGAATCATATTCACCTAAGTGAATACCGGTGAAAATAAGTTATCAATTTACAGTGTTTTTCCATGATAGAAACATATAAAAACACTGTAACAGATTTTCTAAGAGCTGAGAAAGTGCCAAGTGATCAAGCAACCCCATCTAATATTTAAAATATTAAAACAGAGTTCACATCAGCCAGAAAACAAATTATTAGAAAGTATAATGATATTCAGACAGAGAAATGGAAGAAAGCATTTAAAAGTGTTCACATCAAACAAAAAAAGTTCAAATTCAGAAACAAATGTTATTTGTACCAAAAAAAGTAGAATATAAAACAAAAAGTTTCTAAAGTTCTTAACATGATTCATCCAGAACCATTTCATACAGACTATTCATGTCCTTGAGTGCAACTCTAATGCTTCCATACATTCTCAAGTGCAGAGTAACAATTGCGGCAGACAACACTTTTTCATTGTTCTCAACTTTATATGCAAGAAAATCATTTGGTTCATATTGTGAAAAGGTAGACAATCATGATAGTCCAAACTGCCAGTTTGGCTTAAACATTTCCAAAAAGATGAAGTAATTTGCTAAGACCTGCCAACAATATGCCAACTACTTTAGTGCATGCTTGAATAAACATGAAACAATATTTGGATATACTGACTAATGATAACATTTTGTTATATATATAAGATTCCATTCAAAAATGTTTCTCTTAGTATGAGAGCTAATAATGCTTTCAAATATCAAATGAATTCTGAAGTCTGTTTCATAGTAAATGTAACATAAGAATATGATATGAATAACACAAAGGTTAAATTTAATGATCTGAGGTAAAATATATTGCCTACCATAAAGTTGTGATTTAATAATCAAATCTTGCTATGTAATCCTCTAATTTTAATAGCAAAACATATTTGCCCACACACAGTATTTAAAAATATTTTTATTTTCTACTTACATAGGATATAAAAACTGTGATTTTCTTATCATTCATATCTCTAGTCTCAAATAGGTTAAAAAATACTGATCAGCATCAACACTGGCAGACAGAGACCCAGTGGTAAGCTGCACTCTGCAGTGTGGTAGTATTGACTTATTGTAAAAATAGTTGAGTGTCTACCTAGTGCCAGATGCTGTTTTAAGTGCTTGGGGTTCAGCTGGGTACATGATGAGCAAGGCATTTATTTTAGTAAATGCTATTAATTGGTTATAAAAATATCTTAAAACAAACAAAAATATGTGATATAAGTGCTATAAAGAAATTTAACTCAGGTAAAATAACAGAAATATAATGCACCAGTATCCCTTGTTGGGACTCCAGTGCAGTGTTCCAACAACCTCTTTCAACCCTCCTCATAATGTCAAGATTAAAGTATGCAGTTATCTATAAATATAGTTACCATGTCTACACAGTAATAACTTCTTCACACAAAACCACAGCTTAAAAATATATTTATGAACATTAGCCTGTTTTTTCCTCAAAATGGAAAAGAGCAACATTCTCACTTTACAAAATGGTGAAAATAAGCCTCAGGGACCTTACATGGCTGGCCCAGGTCTATGTGACACAGGTAGGAAATGAACATAAATGCACTGAAGAAAATTTCATTGAAATTCTTTGAGATGCCAGGTCCATGATGAACATTATAAAAGCAAATAAGGCATAGCCCTGACTTAAATGTTTCTCATCTAGGATATGTTTCACTGTTCTTAATCCCTGGTAGAAGCAATCATACTTCTAACTAAAATTAACCTAGAAAAAAATCTAACTTTTTGGGAACACATGAGCCTGGAAATAAGTCAGAGGCTTAGTCTCAGCCATACTTCCTTCTAGTAAATGACTATCTCACTTCCACAAGTCACCAGAAATCGCACGCAAAAAAATTATCTATCTTAAAATCTAACTTTCCCTTTTATAATTTACAAACATTATCTAAGATGAGTGAAAAAAAAAACAGAATGAACCCAAAAGAGCACATTAGCAGAGACTTCCTTGTGTCCCATGCATGACTAACTGACATTTGAAAACTAAGGCATGCGTTCCATAGCCCCAGTGGTCACCGACAGGGACAGGATGAGGAAGTGGCTCTTTTTACCAGTTTAAATGTGATTTGCTGCAAGTAGTTTCTTGGGATCATTGGTGTGTTAAATGGCTTCTGGAGAACTGGACTTATTGAGAGGTAATCAAGTAGATTTCCCTAGAGCTACACTAGATAGATTTTCAAAGTGATGAAAAGGGCTGCTAAATTTCTAGAGGTATCATCTTTTGAGTGAGATTCAAATGGAAGTGTGCATGTTGGTGCTGAAAGGCCTAACACTGGCTAATGTCCACAGCAGGGCAGAACAATGAACAAACTTAGGAAATTGCTCTCATTTATGCTTCCAAAAATATAGGTAAGGTCTGCAAATCAAGTTCTTTCTTGCTTCAGTGAATTCATGTTTATTAATACATTCAAAAGTATCTTTTTAAAAGTTAATTTGACTTTACTGTACTTTATACCTCAGGGAAATCTCTTATGTATCACTAGTCAAAACATTACAGATTACATGAAACAGCATTTAACTATTAGAATTAAAATATTAAAGGGGGAATAATTCCCTAATTATTTATTTTAATTCTCTATTTTACTTTCCTCCCAGAATTATCTAATGGTTATGATCAATTACATTGGAAAATAAGTTTTTTTTTCCACATAGGTCCTCAGTTGTTAGAGGAGGTCATCAAGAGGATGTCACCACAGCTTGACTCTTCAGCTGGACCCAGGAAATCAGAGGCTCCTTACTCCTCCCCTTTCTTTAGAATGTACATTCGCCAACTGTTTCCATAGTATGAGCCATATTCAACAATATAGCCTTAAGAGAACAATGTGTTGTTAAGACAATCTGGATGGTATTTGTGACTACATGTAGTTAAGGCCTTTATATAAACATTAAAATTCTGGCAGGTGGGCATGGAAATCTATTCATTTTGTGGCCACAAGACAATCCTGGTATGTAAGTTCCTTGTTCATTAAACTTGTCACCCACCAATATGGAGTGGCCTGCCTCTTTCTTTGGTCTCTCCTGGCCATCTATGCATGGGGGCCAGTTTCAGATTCCATCTGGGAAATTCCTGATATTGCAAACCTGAACCAACACCAGTCAATCAAGGTGCAAGTAAATAGGAATAAGACACCGGAATCTCAATAACATTTAATTTCATAATTCCCTCCAAGGCTCCCATCCAAACCTGGCACAGTCTGGTCTCTGGCATGGAGCCATGCTCAGAGAAAGTGGCCATGTATGTGACATGGAGCTGGTATTCTGTACATAGGGGATATTAGTTCTTCAGGTAGCCCCAACACAAGGCCCCTGTGAAAGCATTTATTCCTAAATTCAGAATTGATATTCTCTCAAATTTGAACTCTCTGGTTATAGTGCTTGGCACACAGGAAGCACTCAATGAATACCTGTTTAACTAAATTAATCAATTATAAGGTAAAATGGCAGGATCCCAAAAAATGTGCATAAAAGAAAGCAAAATGGGAAGAGTCAAGAAAAGATGATAAGAACTTCCTATTAATTTGCTTTTGATAAATCAAAATATTCAATATGCTAAAACTGACGAAATTATAAGATTACAAGGGGGTCTAAGGGTACATTAGTTCCACTCTGTTGTTCTCAGAAAGGTGGATTTCTAAATTTTCCAGCAGAATGATTCATCTTCTCTAGAATATCTCTAGGGACAAAGGACTTCACATTCTCCTGAGCATATTGACATAAAAATTTCATGAAGATAAACCAAATGGTATAGATTAAAATAGATGATTAACTACCATGTCATTCTGAAACTTAATTTTTCCTACTTTCCAATAAATCATTTATAAGGACTGTTTGTATTTAATTTTTGTTATTTTTCTCATTATGAGAATTGTAAATATATACATTAAAATGTATTTTCTTTGTATAAATTTTGGAAAACTCTGGAAATTTTGAAAATAAAGATAAAGCACCCATATTCTTATCAACCAGTATCCCAGCATTAAATTTTTTAAAATATTTTGTTTTATTTCCCTCTGGTCACTTTGAATTTACAAATTTAAATAATATTGGGACTATTTACTCTGTGTATTGCATCATCCTTTCTTAATTAGACATTACATCACGAACATTTCTCAAGACTTTAAACCATAATCAAACTAAGATTCTTAATAGCACTGTTACAATATAACCTATTATAGTGTGTTTAATGGTGACCCCTCTCCTCAAAGATATGTTTTGAACCTGGGAAAAGCTTCTTTAAAGAGGCAGTGAAGGGTTCTGAGATGAAGAATCCTGGATCAGGGTGGGTCTTAAGTCCACTGATATGTATCTTTATGAGAGATTAGGAGAGAAGACACAGAGAGCTAATATGAAGATAGAGGGGTAGTGATGCACCAAGGACTGCCAGTAGGAAGCATGGACTGTGCCCTCCCTCAGAGTCTTCAGAAGGAGCCAGTCCTGACAACACCTTGATTTCAGACTCCTGGCCTCTAGAACTATAGGAAAATACATTTCTATCATTTTAAACCACCCAACTGGTGGTCATTTGTTTCAACAACCTGGGTAATTAAATACATATGTGAAAAGACCATGACTTATATTCCTAGATACAAAAGAATTTTTACTATTTTTTCCTTTGCTTTCATAATTAATGCTGGAATAAATATTATTTTTTATTTACTTATTTTTATTGTTTATGCTATTATAGTTGTCCCCACTTTTTCTCCCTTTTCCCACTTCTACACAACCCCCTCTCCTCCCTCAGGCAAACTCGAATGAATATTCTTGACATGCACTCTGTCATTCAACGAATATTAAACACCTACTATATGCCAGATACCCCTGCATATAATTGAAGGAACAGGACACCAGAAAATAAGACACAAAGATTTCAGTCCTCATTGAGCTTCCAATGAACAATATACATGGTAAACACAGAAGTTGTAGAGTATATTGGAAGATGTCTTGTGTTATGGAATAAAAAAAGAAACAGAATAAAGGGGTTTGGATTGAGATGGTGGAATTTGCAATTTAAATAGGAAAGGCCGTATTGAGAAGTTGATGCTTGATTGAAGGTGGATGTAGTAAGGGAGTTTACCTACATAATTAACCCAGAAAGACCTTCCAGGCAAAGGGTAAGGTCAATGTAAAGTTCCAATTTCTGAATGTCTTTAGGATAAATTTCTAGAAATGGAATTACCAAGTCAAAGTGCATAGACATTTTTAAACCTTTTGATAAATATCTGCCTGAAAGATTGCATCAGATTACACACTACTGGAAATCCATATGAGTAATAAATGACTTCCCCAAATTTTAACACTATACATTATTGCTTTTAATTGCAAATTTGGAAGGAAAAGGCAAAAGCAAAACAAAAAATCCTTCATTCTTCAAATTCAAATTTCTGGAGGAAATGTATTTTTTCATGAATCTAATAATTATGTGTGTTGTTCTTTTAAGAAATGTATATACTTTGAAAAATATGTATTAAATGGGGAAAGTATATTCTGTAATCTGTAACCTTTAATATATGGTACAAATGTGTTTTCCCCTTTGGAGCTTGCCTTTTAAGTTTGCATTTATTTTGACATGCAGAAATATTTTTTAAGTTCACATAGTAAAATATATCTATTTCTTTCTTTGAAGTACTACTAATTCACTGTGAAATAGTGCTCAATTATTTTTATCTCCAGGAAAAGATGGATAACCCAGTATATTTTTCTTGTTTTATAAATCTATTTTCAACTGAGTATATTCTCTTAAGAATACTTATAACTTTTCATAAAAGATGACTAGAATCTTAATTAAAAGTACTTAAATTTTCATTTCTTGCAAAATGCAAAGCTCAAATGCTAAATAACCTTAGCCTAAAAATGAAAGCATGGAAAATTCAGCAGTAATAGTTAAAATATATCTCTCTGGATATTTATTTCAAAATTTAACTCTGGCTGCACTACAAAGTGCATATGCTTTAAAAATACCAGTTTTAAAATAATTAAAAATTTATTCTAACATGTATTTTATAATAATCTTATTTATAATTTATTGTTTTGTATAGGTATATATATATATATATATTTTTTTTACCAGCAGATAATATATACTGAAAACAAACAGAACAAAATGTGGAATGAAAATGAAATGGATATATCAAACTCAGAGTAACAGAATTACTTTGATAGAGCATTAAATTTAACACTAAGCTTCCTGGCTTAAAAATATTTGATACAACACAATCAGGTCTACCTCTGCTATCACACAACAAGTGGCCCACAGGGCTTTTGTAACCTTTGCTTGATTGAATTACTGCTACTGAGAGGTTCAGGGAAGCATTTGCTACTCCATAGCAGTCTCCATCATTCTGATACTGATAAATACCAGACAACAGCAGGCTGCAGAGAAAAACTGCCACCAGCATAATGCGGCTTTTTCAAAATATCCAATATAAATCAGCACATTTATAAGTTTCTACTAAATTGTCAACCACCTTTTAGCTTTTCATAGTTTCATGTTTTCCTAATTCCTTACATTTTAAAGATATAAGTACTACAAGGATGTTTAAAAGTGTTATATGTTAAATACCTTCATCTGTGTATATGTACATTCTACCATTAGAACACTGTTCATATAATAAAAACTAAGTGACAAAATAATAAACATTTAATGACTATTCTACAGTCATTACTCTGAGTTTTTCCTGAATTTGATTTTCAAAATAAGAACCATATTTACTATACATCATACATTACTTCAAGTTTATATTATCTGCCTTCTAAACATAAATTTATGTCAAAAATATTCCTCATTAAAAAGGAAATTTAGGTTATCTAAATTATGTGACTTATGGAGGATGTATAAATATTCAGGCAATTTTTTAAATTATGTAGCTACAAAATTTGATCAGCAAATATATTTGATGGAGTAAATATTTTGAATTCTTAATTTTATTCCATAAATTAGTAAAGGAACACATTTTTATTATAGATTATTTTTAAGTCCTCACAAGTAAAAACAGTGTCTTGCACTCCCTCTGCTGGCTTCAAAAAGAAGTTTAACTTTAAAAAGTTTCACTTATTTGTATAATAATTCAGTACAGAATAACAGAAGAACTTAGAAACATTTTAAATGTCACATAATTACTTAAATTATAACAGTAATTGAATAAAGCATATTTATCTTCATTCACAATTAAAATTTATACTTTAGGGTAATAAGAACTAAATATTGAAAACTATTAACATAAAACCACATTAATCAAAACAGTTTTGATATTTAAGCACATTCAAAAAGATCAGTGTAGGAAATCATCTGGGGACTTCTGGCCAAGATGGGGGTGTAGGTGGATACATTTTGCCTCCTTGCACAACCAAAAGAAGGACAACAAAAAATTTAAACAACAACAACAAAAAAATAATCAGAACTGCCAGAAAATCAAACTGTATGGAAGTCCAATAACCAAGAAGTTAAAGAAAAAACATTCATCCAGACTGGAAGGAGGGGCAGAGATTGGCAGCCAGGGTGAGGACTCATGGCAAGGCAGCAGCTGGCAGACAGAGCAGCCCCTCACTTACATGCAGATAAACCTGGAGGAACAACTGGGGAGTGAGACAGAACACACAACCTAGCATGCTGGGACAGGGAAATAAAGCCTCAAAACTTCTGACTGAAAACACCTGTGACGGTTGAGTTGGAGGGAGATACTCCCAGCCTCACAGTAGAGTTCTTTGGAGAGACTCACAGGGTCCAAGAATGTAGACAAATGCACCCGCCCAGGAATCAGCACCAGAAGGGTCTAATTTGCTTGTGGGTAGCAGAGGAAGTGATTGAAAGCCCCCAAGAGCAGAGCAAGCAGCATTGTTTCCTCTCTGAACCCTCCCCCACATATACCACCACAAAGCAGCCAAGTGGGTTGCCCCACCCTAGGAATACCTAAGGCCCTGTCCCTTACTATGTAACAGCTGCACCAAAACAAAACAAAAAAAAATATGGCTCAAATGAAAGAACAGATCAAAGCTCCAGAAGAAGTACAGCTAAGTGATGAAGAAATAGCCAACCTATAAGATGCAGAGTTCAAAACACTGGTAATCAGGATGCTCACAGAAATGGTTGAGTATGGTCACAAAATAGAGGAAGAAGTGAAGGCTATGCAAAGTGAAATAAAACAAAATGTACAGGAAACCAACAGTGAAGGGAAAGAAACTGGGATTCAAATCAATAATTTGAAGCATTAGGAAGAAATAAACATTCAACCAGAACAGAATGAAGAAACAAGACTCCAAAAAAATGAGAGGCTTGGGAACCTCTGGGACAACTTTAAATGCTCCAAAATCCAAATCATAAGGGTTCCAGAAGGAGAAGAGGGAGAGCAAGAAATTGAAAACTTATTTGAAAAAATAATGGAGAACTTCCCCAATCTAGCAAAGGAAATATTCTTCTAGGAAGTCCAGGAAGCTCAGTTCCAAAGAAGTTGGACCCAAGGAAGCACACACCAAGGCACATCATAATTCCATTACCCAAGATTAAAATGAAGAGAGAATTCTAGAAGCAGCAAGGGATAAGGGCACAGTCACCTACAAAGGAGTTCTGATCAGAGTGTCAGCTGATTTCTCAAAAGAGACCTTACAGGCAAGAAGGGGCTGGAAAGAAATATTCCAAGTCATGAAAGTCAAGGACCTACATTTAAGATTGCTCTATCCAGCAAAACTGTCATTTAGAATGGAAGGGCAGATAAAGTGCCTCCCAGATAAAGTCAAGTTAAAGGAGTTCATCATCCACCAACCCTTATTATATGAAATGTTAAAGGGACTTATCTAAGAAACAGAAGATCAAAAATATGAACAGTAAAATGACAACAAACTCACAACTATCAACAACTGAACCTGAAAAAACAAAAACAGAAACAAAAATGAACTAAGCAAACAATAGAACAGGAACAGAATCTCTGAAATGGAGATCACTTGGAGGGTTATTAGTGGGGAGTGGGAGAGGGGAGAATGGGAGACAAGGTACAGGGAATAAGAAGCATAAATGGTAGGTACAAAATAGACAGGGGAGGTTAAGGATAGTATGGGAAATCAAGAAGCCAAAGAACTTACATGTATGATCATGGACATGAACTAAGATGGAGAATGCTGGTGGGGGGGGTGCAGTGCAGGGTGGAGGGGAATGAAGGGGAGAAAAAAATGGGACAACTGTAATAGCATAATCAATAAAATATATTAAAAATAAAAAAAGATCAGTGTAGAAAGTAGACCATCCAAAAGTGTATTAGGAATTTAATAAATGATAAACAGGATAATTTACTTAAGTGGAGAATAGGGAGTTTGATAACAATTCATATTGATATAATTACTTGTATATCTGGAAGAAAATAAAGATACATCTCAGGTTCTTCAACAAGACAGAAGATTTAGAAGTCGATGGCCATAGACATAAGAAAAAACGCTCAACATAACTAATCATCAGAGAAATGCAAATTAAAACCACAATGAGATACCACCTCAGACCTGCCAGCATGGCCCCATCAATCAATCAACAAATAGCAAGTGCTGACAAGGTTGTGGAGAAAAGGGAAGCGTCGTGTAGTGCTGGTGGGAATGCAGACTGCTGCAGCCTCTGTGGAAAACAGTATGGAGTTTCCTCAAAAAATTAAAAATGGAACTATGTTTTTGACCTAGTGATCCAATCCCCAAACACCAATTTGAAAGAATATATGCACCCCTGTGTTCATAGCAGCATTCTTTACAACACCCAAGATCTGGAAACAGCCCAAGTAGATGATTGAAACAGCATCTGAAACAGCATCAGTAGATGATTGGATAAAAAAAGCTGTAGTACACTTACATGGTGGAATACCATGCACCTGCAAAAAAGAAGGAAATCTCACCTTTTGTAACAGCATTGATGGACCTGGAGACTGTTATGCTAAGTGAAATATGCCAGTCAGAGAAAGACAAATACCATATGATCTCACTCATGTTTGGAACCTAATGAATAAAATAAACTGACAAGTAAAATAGAAACAGAGGCATGGAAACATGGAACAGATTGACAGCTGTCAGAAGTAGGGAGGGGAAGGGGGCCTAGATGAAAGAAGGATTAGCCAAAGAACAAAAATGCATAACTCATAGACAATAGTGTAGTGATGGCCAGAGTGAAAAAGGGGTGGGGGCTGGGTATAGATGGGCAAAGTGAGGGGTGCGGGTAATGAGGACATCTATAATAATGTTGATAATAAAAATAAAGTTTAAAAAGACATAAGAGAAAAGATAGTCTCATTTAATAACATGTATATTGTCATAGAAAGTCAATACCATGAGCAAAGTTAAAGGCAAGTGATTGGGGCCAAATATGGCAACAGATACTGTAGATAAAGGCATAAATTTTCTGATGTACCAAGCATTTTTATAAATTGCTAATAAAAAGAAAAGAAACCTAATAGAAAAACAGGCAAAGTCTTACCACTAAAGATCCAAATAGTCAATAAGCGTACAAAAACCTGCTCATTCTCTCTAGCAGTCAAGGAAAATGAAGATGAAAATAAAATGCACAATGAGTTACAAACCATTAATAGAATGGTTATCTTAAGCCATGCGCTAATTGGCAAAAATTAAAACTTGCTGCAATCTTTTTCATTATTATTATTCATTTTCGAGAGAGGAAGGGAAAGATAGAGAGAGAAACATTGATGTGAGAGAGAAACAACAATCAGTTGCCTCCCACATGTTCTCTGACCAGGGATTGAACCTGCAAACTAGGTATGTGCCCTGACCAGGAATCAAACCTACAACCTTTTGGTGTACAGCACAGACTGGTTCTGGTCCGTGCATGTAAGGAGCCCTGTGCACAGGAGGTGAGCTTGAATGTAATGTGCTTGAATCATTTCAAAACCATCCCCCTGACCCCAGTCCATGGAAAAATTATCTTCCACAAAACTAGTCCCTAGTGCAAAAGAGGTTGGGGACTGCTGGTGTATAGGATGGGATGACACTACAATCAACTGAGCCACCCAGCCAGAGCTGCTGCAATCTTTTTTTAAAAAGTATTTGGCAATATCTATAAATCAAATACACACATACAACTTCAGGTGAAATAATAACATTTGCAGAAGTCTATCCAATAAAAATAAAGGTGCCAAAGTACCAATGTCTAATGCCATTTAACTAGTTCCATTTAATGTAATATTGATATATTTGTAAAGGCAAAAGACAGGGAACATTCAAATAGCAATTAAAGATAAAATATATGAATCTATTTTGGTATGAGTCTATCATGCAATTATTTAAAGGAAATGTATGAGGGGAGACCCAAGAAAACAGAATTTATTTATAAAATATTGTGTATTTATTCTTACATGTTTAAACTTCAGTCACCTTCCAAGTACCCTCCATTTGATGCAATACATCTCTCAAGACATTTTTTCTACTGCTCAAAAGAGTTTTTGAAGTCATCAATGTTGATGCCTTTAGGCTTCTGCTATTTTTTGTTTCAGCTCTAAAGCATCAACAAAACATTTCCCTTTGAGGACTTTTTTCATCCAGGAAGACCAGAAAAATGTGTGTGGGGGTGAGATCAGGTGAATAGGGAGCATGGGGCACTGGGGTCACGCTGTATTTTGGTGAAAAACTGCTGTGTGGTGTGGGCAGGTGCACTTGTAAGTCACCCATAGTGAAATGGGCAAATGTGTTGAAAGACTCTTAAAATTTTTTCACTGAGGCCAAATGCTGGTACACTGTTACAGATGGGTTCCTAGAACACTTACCTACCAGGGGAAGCGGGGAGGCGCCCCATGGACACAAAAACAGCATGAAGGTGATGGGGCTGAGTGGCAAGGGCATCTGTAAGTGCCAAAAGTAAAATAAATGATAGGAGGAAATAACACAGAGGACAAGTTTTTTTGAGGGTTATTTTTTAGTAATTCCTTCTTCCCTATAATAGGTTTATTGAACATAAGCTTATTGGATGTTACCTGCTAACTGATTAGGCTTAGTAATTGAGCCTACCTATGTCTACCTCGAAGATTTACAAGATCTATTACAGATGACAAAACAATGTTTCATCCATCAAAAAAAGTTCATCACTAACTGGAAGGATTGGTTGCCTCAGTTTGAACTTGCAGTTGTTGATAGTAATACAGTATAGTTGTATAGGTTTAAGAAATTGTTATGTCAGTGAGCTACCTCTATCACTAAACCTCTGGTACAATGACATTCAAGTGCTGATTCTAAGTCAGAGCAGACAAAATTCCTTATGGTCAGCCTTCGCCACTGGATTAGAGGGAAACCACAAAGACTAACTGACCTCTCAGGCACACCACCTACAAAGCAGAGGCAGCCAAATGCCATAACCCCAAATTGGTGAAATCACAAACACAGCAGAGATGCTTACATGGTATAACCCTAAAAGGAGCACCACACAGACCCTCCAAATAGTACACTCTAACTGAACCCAGATAAAGTTATCTAATGAACATCACCGGGAGACCTTGTTTTCCTATTGCAGAACAGAGATGGTTCCCAATGTTATGGTTATGGAAAGCCAACTCTTCCCCCAAACTTCTCTTATGAGAGCCTCCTATATTTGCTCTGTTATTGTATATATGTATAATTTATTAATATATATTATTTTATTATATATAATATTAATACAAAAGAAATAGAGAAACTAGTAGAAGGAGCTGGCTTGGATTGATGAATGTTATCTGTTCACAGCAATGGAAAAAGTAGAGTGGATCTGTAATATCATCCACTCCCTATTAACCATATTTTGCTATCTATAATGTGCACCCACATTTTTGGCCCAAACTTTCAGGAAAAAATCTTTTGTTTTAATTTTTAATTCAATTTGTTATGTATTTATATTTAGATACTTATTTTTTGTATCATAAAGGAATTTTAGCATTTCTTTATGAACATACTTTGATACAAAAAATTTTATGTAACAAATAATTACAAAACACAAGAACTGATATGAGGTATTTCAGGTACTACCTATGTATAATGCACATCCTTATTTTTCTGTCAAAAATTTGGGCAAAAACAGCACCTTATACATGGCAAAATATGGTACAACCTTAGGAAAAAGTGTTTTGGAAATTCTATTTGAGTTCATTATCATGGCAGTAGGTTTTGAAGGTTAATTTTTTTGTGCTTTTAATTATAGATTAAAATCTGAATCTATTTAAAATACTAACATATTTATATGAATTGCATTTTTTAAGATTTTATGTATTGATTTTTAGAAAGAGAGGAAGGGAAGGAGAAAGAGAGGGAGAGAAACATCAATGTGTGGTTGCCTCTAGCACACTCTTACTGGGGACCTGGCTCACAACTCAGGCATGTGTTCTGACTGGGAATCAAACCGGTGACCCTTCGGTTCACAGGCTGGCACTCAATCCACTGAACCACACCAGCCAGGGCTGAATTGCATTTTATGCTTGCGTATTGAGAACAGTGGTTTGTATGTCTTTTTTTCTAATCTATGTATAATTTGGTATAATATCAATGTATCATCTTTAACTGTAAACATTGATAATAACTGTTTCCTTTAGTAAAAAGTGATAAATTATGACAAAATTTGATTATTACCATCTTACCCTCCTTTCCAAGCAACTTTATTTTTGGAATACTTTAATTAACAAGTTAATAAAAAATCAGAGAAGAAAGCTTACAACATACGACAATCCATTTCTAGCCCTCAATTTTTTTTGAGATATATTCTGCAATATGGATTAGCACAATTTATAATTCTGGACATTTATATATTCTTTACAAGGTATATGCTCCAACACCAAATCTAAAGCCTTATCCACATTCTTTGATTTGATAGAAATGTTTCACATTAGGGACCTAGTAAGTGAGCCATCCACACGAGCCATGATGACGACTCTTTGGTGTACCTACAGGTTTAGCAATGGTGCGATATGTACTATTCTAAAATTCAGTAGCCACTGATCTGGTGGGAAAGGAGAGGGTTTGCAGTATTCTGCTGTCCCAGCAATTACTGAAATTGGGAAACATTAATAATTTATGTAGACTTTATCAGAGACAAATATGCTTGAATTATTAACTTACACATTTAGTTTGACTAAGGATGGACCCATATTTAGAGGTGTGATTATAAAATTATTATTGTTTTGTCATTTTGAAAGAAGCTGTTAAAGAATTTGAAAACTAGCTTACATGTTCTTTCTTGGGACACACTGCAGATGACATTTTTGAGTTTGGCTTCTGAGACTGTGAAAATGGAACAAACTGACTTATAATTAGACATTTAAATAGTTGTCAACACTACTTTTAAGCTTCCCTAAAGAAGGGTCAATTAACTACTCATGTACATTTATTTCATAAAAATTTCATGGAAACAATTGTAAGTGTAATTTATAAATGGAAACATATGAAATAAAATACTGCTTAATTATTTATTCAAAGTCACACAACAATTTGGTTCTCAGCTAAAAACAGAAACTCAATTTCCTAACATTCACATGTGGCTGCTATATGGGTAACTCCAGAAATTCCATGTGTGAAATTTCAATCAATACAGATGTATTTAAGCCCCCTTTTTGAAGAATATATTTCATGGATTATGCTATTACAGTTGTCCCATTTTTTTTCTCCCTTTTATGCCACTCCGCTCGGTATCCCCATTCCCTCCAGCATCCCTTCCCTCTTACTTCATGTCCATGGGTTGTACATACAAGTTCTTTGCCTTCTTCATTTCCTATACTATCCATAACATTCCCCTATTTTGTACCTACCAGTAATGCTTCTATTCCCTGTATCTTTTCCTCCTTCCCATTCACTGCTGATAACCCTCCATGTGATCTCTATTTCTGTGAATCTGTTCCTGTTCTATTGTTTGCTTAGTTTGTTTTTATTTTTTTTAGGTTTTGTTTTTTTAGGTTCATAGCTGTGAGTTTTTTGTCATTTTACTGTTCATCATTTTTTACCTTCTTTTTCTTAAATAAGTACCTTTAACATTTCATGTAATAAGGACTTGGTGATGATGAATTCCTTTAACTTGACCTTATCTGTGAAGCACTTTATTTGCCCTTCCACTCTAAATGATAGCCTTTCTGGATACAATAATCTTGGATGTAGATACTTGCTTTTTATCACTTTGAATACTTCTTTCCAGCCCTTTCTTGCCAGCCAGGTTTCTTTGGAGAAATCAGCCAATAGCCTTATGGAAACTCCTTTGTAGGTCACTGTCTCTTTTTCTCTTGCTGCTTTTAAGATTCTTTCTTTATCTTTAACCTTTGACATTGTAATTAACATGGGTCTTGGTGTGGCCCTCTTTGGGTCCAACTTCTTTGGAACTCTCCTAGCTTCCTGGATTTGCATGTTTATGTCCTTTGCCATGCTGGGGAAGTTGTTTTTCATTATTTTTTCAAGTAAGTTTTCAATGTCCTGCCCTTCCTCTTCTCCTCCTGGCACCCCTATGATTTGGATGTTGGAGCATTTAAAATTGTCCCAGGGGTTCCTAAGTGTCTCCTCATTTTTTTTTTTAATCTTGTTTCTTCATTCTGTTATGGTTGAATGTTTATTTCTTCCCTCAGATCCAAATTCATTGATTTGAGTCCCGGTTTCCTTCCCTTCACTTTTCTTTATTTCACTTTGTATATGCTTCACTTCTTCCTTTATTTTGCAGCGGTACTCAATGCTCTCTGAGCATTTTCATTACCAGTGTTTCGAAGTGGACCGATGAGGTGAGCCAAAGGTAGGCAGCAGCTGCCCACACATGCTCCCACCTGGTGGCCCCACAATGGACCCAGCTGCAAGCTGTGTCCCTGGAAGGAAAAGCATGTAGGTGAATGAAGCACAGGATCCACAAAGCATGGCCTCCTGTGGTGCCACCTATTCCCTTTGGGGAAGGTCACAGATGGCACAGGGAGGTCTGTGTAGCCTAAAAATTAAGGATTGTTTTGAGGGGAAATTTTGAGTACAGCATAACAGGGTTACATGGTATTGGGGGTGAACAGAGCCTTCATGCTACCAGATCTCCCCCTCCTGATTTTAATCAGATCAGAGGTGTAAATGATAAATCTGGAGCTACAAGCACATTGTCTCATGTGATTTCTCTGTCATCACTGCTAAAACAAAACACGCATCAAAAGAGGAAAAGGCTCACCCTCCTGGTGCCATGGGAAGGGGTCCTACAGGGGACAATTGACACAGCCTCCTGAAATGTCAGGGTGAGGCCTTCTCAGAGTGGGAAGCAGTCCTGAGTTGATGCTGTAACTTTTTATTATTAAATTCACTTTGTTGACTTAAGTTCTAAATTAAATATCCTATCAACTCCTGCCATTAAAAGAAGTTAATGTTTGTGAAGTACTTAGAAAAGTGCTGGGCACTGTTGGCTATTGTTTTCATAATAATTGTTTTCATTATTGAAGCTACAATGTTTCAGCTACTGAATTCTGATAGCTTGTATATAGAAACACTTCTCAGGGTTACTAGAGGGTGTTGGGGCAATGCTGATTGGTTCAGTGTGCTTGCCTGATGGGTTTAATGGGCACGGAGAAAGAAAGGTGGAAGTAGCAGCTGGTGCACACTGTTGTTGGTTCTGGCCAAACCTGTTACATTGGCATCTTCTCTAAATGAAATGCTCTCCAGCCCAGTACCTCCCTTTAGCGATGTCCCCAATACACAGGCATGCCCTCTAGGAAGTGTGGAAGCTGCATGCCTGTTAGTGAAGCAGGAACCTACTGGTTTGCAAAGGTGGGGTAACACTAACGTGGTTTCACTGGGATTGGGCCTGAGGCCTGTCACTCCTCTTAGGAGAGCCATCTCTGAGCCATCATGGGGACGCCCATGTGATCCCACTGGGATTTAGAGACTCAACTGATATGCCTTCACTCTAGGCCTGCACCTTGACCCAGCAGGGAGGAAAGGCCAAAGCCCTCTGGTTCATACAGGCCCACTGCCTCTGGGCCTTGGCCTGCAGACGTTCATAAGGTCCGGGAGTGACTCTCTACACCTGGACTACTGACAAGAGAGGTGTAAGCCAGGGTGTCCAAGGGTGAGATCCTTTTAGTTAGGTTGCCTGCTCCTGAGCCACGTATCTGTGAAGGACTGACCTGCTCACTTGCCCACCGCCAGTATCCACAGTCTTTGCTGTTTGTTCCAATCTGCTCAAAGACTCTCATCTCAACTGCCTCTGGGCTTCCTGCCCCTTCTCCTGTTTGTAGAATCACCTCCAGCCTCAGCTAACCAAACCAAGCCAGCCCTGCCCTCACTGTCTAGCTCCCTATTCTGACCACCATGCATCCAATCACTGGCCTCACTGCCTGGGAAAACGTTGCTCACCCTGCTGGTTAAGTGGCCATCCTGATTTGACCTCCACTGGTCACCCTGATACCAGCTTACACAGGCCCTCTGCAGGGGTTCTGGGAGCCAAGGCCTGAGGCTGGGGCCTTGGCTAGCCCTCTTTACTGCAAGTGGTATCAATCTATCTTCTTTAGGAAGCAGAATACCAGGCTTCTGTTGGAAAGGGCAGGCTCTCCCCTGGCACCCTGGGCAAATGCCAGGGTGTCCTTTGGGTCAATTCAACCTTCGATGATGGCTGTGAGGGGAATAGTCGGGCAGCAATTACTGGTAGAAAACATTCCTTTTCTCTTCCCTCTCCTCTCTTATGTTACATAACTAGCAGGGCCCCTGGCCACCCTTTTTACCAGACTGGTATGGATATACTGCTTTTGAAATAAACATTCAAATGCCTTGACCAACTTCTTTGGTAGGGAAAAACAACTTCATATGTCTTTGTAGGAACTAACCATATAAACCCTTCCTGGAAAATGTGGAGTGAAATCCTTGGTCGGGGTGCATGTTCCTGCTAATGAACCATGAAGGTTTGGACTTTTTCCTTCCTTTCCCAGCAGAATCTGTTGACCCAGTTGAACACTCTGGGAAGCCCTTGTGAGCCAGTGACATAGACAGCATAAGACAGAGAGGGGCTCCAAGGAGAGGAGTGGCTGCAGCATTTCACGTTGTATCAGGAGAAGTGAGCGAAATCTTATTTTTGTTTCCCAAATAGTTCTTTGTATCAGTATACCTAAATTAAGAACCAGCCTTCGAAAAATAGAGATAATTTGATGTTATCAGAGCTGTTGTTTCTTAATTTTAAAACATCTGAATTTTACTGGGGTATTATGATGCAGACACCAGCCAGCAGTGTCCATGTCATTATGGATGAAATAAAACATACACACAGACTATGAGTCTGGTGGAAGAATAAGGACGACAGCATGGCTTTTCTCTCAAGAGGAGCAAATGCCCTGACCTCTGCCATGACAGATCTTTATTCTAATCTCTCCTTCACATTACAAGATAGTTCTTCCTCACTATCCCAGTTACAACAAAGGAGCCAATGCCCCTCATTACAACACAGAAGAAGGACATTAACAAACGACAAACAGCCAGTTACACTGGGCCTGCAAGGTACTTGCAGGGTGAGGGGGTTTTAGTAAAGAGCAAATCTCAAAACAGCCTAGGTATATTGCAAATCTGATTACTCATGAGGGAAACTATCTGTGGGCGTGGGTCCTATGCATCGCAGAGTGGGAGGTGGGCCCACTCCATGCAGAAGGATCTGCCACAGTATTACATTTACTTTGCTGGTGTGCATATCTAGCATATTTTTCATTTTCTCTACACCATTTCATATCTTCTCCAAATCTACCCTGCTGTGTCACAACTCTGTGCCTTTGCTTCTGCTGCTCCCACCACCTGGAACATCACCTTCTCCTCCAGTGTCCCTCCCACTCTCAGTGACCAAATTCCTACTCATCCTTCAAAACTCAACTCAGACGTCCCTTTCTCCAGGGAACCCTGCCTGACTCAACCTCCCTCACTGCCCCCATCTTAAGTCTCATCCCCAATGACCTCATACACCCCATGCTTATATTTCTCTTCTTCCTACCCATATGGCAAATAAAATTTTAGCTATTGTGTCTCTCTTCCCTTCTAGACAGTAAGCTGTTTGGGAATGTTGACTACATTTTAGTCACAGTGGCATTCCTAACATTGATCAGAAAAACCATGACACAGAAGAGGCTTAAACTGGTACTTCTTACACTGTGCACTGACCCCTTAACTTTGCCCACTCTAGACCTGACTTTCTTGAGAAGAAACTACATGCCCTTGGGCATACCTGCCATGAAATGTTCTCTTCTTTAGAGAGGCCACTGTGTCGGGCTGCTCAGCAAATGTGGATTTGTCATCTATACACTCTATTGTCTGTATCAGGAATTCTGGAACTTTTTAGTCTCAGAAACTCTTTCTAATCTTACCAGTCATTGAGGACACCAAAAAGCTTTTGTTTATGTAGGCTACACCTATTAGTAGTTACTAAATTATAAATTAAAACTATGAAATTAGAAAACTATAAAGTCCCTTAAAAATAACAAGCCCATTGCATGCTAATGCCAATATTTTTGAAACAAAAAACTTAGTAAGAGTGGCATTATTTTGCATCAGGGTTGCTCAGCCTTGGCACTATCAAAAGCTTGGACCAGATAATTCTTTGTTGTGGGCTGTGCTGTGCATTACAGGGTGTTTAGCAACATCTCTGGCCTCTACCCAGCAGATGCAGGTAGCACTCCCTCCTCCCAGTTAGGACAGCCAAGAAATTCCTCATGTCACCTGGATGGTGAATGAAGACAACATCACCCTGGTGAGAAGCAGTGTTTTATATTTCTGCAAGTCTTTTTAGTGTCTTAATAAAAGACAGGTCAAATTTTATTTCTGCTTCCACATTCAGTCTGTTGCAATGTATTGTTTTGACTCTGAAGTATATGAAGAATTACAGCCATACACAGCTATGTAGTTGGAAAAGGGGAAAATATTTTATTTGCTTTTAAAAATACTTGTGCATGATCTTCTTTGATACTACAGTGAAACTCAACAAAAAAGTGGTTTCTTAAAGGTTAGTTGTAATGTGGAATCTGAAACCTATTAATGACTTTTTCCTGTTCTGTGACATTATATTAGTTTATCTTCAATTTTGAAGGGATCATTTCCCTTTTTATAGCATCATATGCATTCCTTACTTGGGAAATGTTTATGGAGCTCTTTTCCATAAACATTTGACACGTAAAGAGAATTGACACATATCTTTATACAATATAAAAGAAAATGCATTTGTTACTATCATTTGATTAGAGAAAAATTGAGTGCTGGAAAGCTATCAAGGTCCCAAAGGAGATACAAATTTTCGACAAATCAATTAACATAATATACCACATAAACAACACAAACTATAAAAGTCATATGATCATATCAGTAGATGCAAAACCATTTTGATAAAATGCAGCAGCAATTATAAAAAACTATCAGCTAATTGGGAATAGAAAGAACATATAATATGACAAACACAGAGCTAACATCATACTCAATGGGCAAACAGCTAAAAGATCACGAACAAGACAAGAATGTCCACTATTACCACTCTTAGGCAACATGGTACTAGCCACAGCAAGCAAATAGGAAAAAGAAATAAAAGGCATTCGAATAGAAAGGAAGCAATAAAACTGTCATTGTTTGCAAGCAACATGCTACTCTATAGAGAAAACCATAATGTTTCAACCTAAAATCTAAAACTGATCAGAATTCAGTACAGTATCAGGATACAAAATAAATATTCAGAAATCAGTTGCATTTTATACAACAGTAACTACCTATAAGAAAGGGAACCTATGAGAATAACCCATTCACAATTGCATCAAAATAAAATAAAATAAAATAATAAAATAAAATAAAATAATACCTAGGAATAAATTTAACCAAGGGAGCCAAAAACTAGGAAGCATGCATGATGGGCAGACAGACAACTCCAAGAGACACCCTTGAATTAAACTCAAACAGCCAGAAAGGGAACTCATAGTGCCCCAAGAGAATGGGGAAATCCCTCACTTCTTTTTCTTCCCTTGTTCCCTGATGCCTGCAGCCCCACCACAAGCTCCAATGGGGCACTGTGGGAATCTATAGGAGCACAAACTCTGAGGGAGGGATACCTTACTCTCCACTTGAAGGAGCTGAGGCCCCAGAAGGATGGGCAAAACCCCAGTGCTTTACTTCCTCTGTCTGCCCTCATGCCACTTGGCTCAATTGTAGGCACAGTCACACATGTGGCTGCCATTGCAGGGTAACTAAAGCCCCAGCTTCCTGATCAAACAATGAGGAAAAAAGGATCCCAGGAACTGTAAAACCATGGTGCTCATAGAGGAGGAGGATCCTGGGCAAGTGAAAACTCAAAGAGCAATGGTAATGAATTCAGAACTGACATTGAAATCACAGCGTACCCATGCAAGGCTAGTCACAACCTGCAGCCTGAAGATAAACAGGTCAATTGTCTTCTAAATCAAAAAAAAAGCAGCATGCTCCATAGTATTTAAGTGAGATCCAGAGTCATATAGTATAATATTTAAAATGATGCAATAAAAAATGACTCCGTGTGTGAAGAGCCAGGAAAACCTTAACTCACATGGGAAAACACCATGGACATGCAAGTCAAGAGGAAACAGATGCTAGAATCATCTGATATAAATCATAAAGCAGCTTATATACAAAATACTACAAAAGGCAACAGTGAACACCCTTGAAATGAATACAGAAAAAAAGCCTCAGCAAAGAAATAGAAGATGTAAAGAAAAAGCATGGGAAATTGTTGAATGGAGAAATACAAATTTAGTAGACTAAGTGGCAAAACAGAGATGGCAGAGTAGTCATTGAACAAAGATCAATAAAAATTCTCTAATCCGATACATACAGAGAAAAATGATTGAAAATGAACAGAATCTTGGGACCTACTGGACAGGAACAAAAGGTCCAACATTATTGTCATCAAACTCCTAAAAAGGAGAGGAGAAAGAATGTGGTGCTGAAAAAAAACTTGAAGAGACAATGGCTAATAACTTACAATGTCTGATAAAGGCATAAATATAGAGATTTCAAGAAATTCAGTGAACCCCAAACAAGCTGAAAAGGAGAAAATTCATGCCAACACATCCTCTACTGCTGAGAACTAAAGACAAATGTGAGACAAATAAAGATATTTTCAGTCAAAGACTGAAAACACTGATGATTAACACATCCTCACTGAAGAAGCCAAACAGAAAGAAAAGGTAATCTAGAAGTGAGGTGATAGCTATAAGAAGGAAAGGTAAACCAAGGCATATGTAAACATAGAGGTAAATCTGAATAAGTATTGACTATAAAACATCAATAATCATGATGCTGTTAAAGACCAAATTTGGGAATTGTAAAAAGAATGTGAAAATAAACAATTTTAAACAAAAATATGCAAAAAATAATAATAAACAAAATAAAATAAACAAAAAATAAAAGAATGTGAAAATAATAAACAATATTAATATATAAAATGGGAGGGTGTAGTCAGAGTGAAAGCACTCTAAGGTCATTTCATTGCTTGCATGAAGGGAAAAGCTTATCTTTGAGCTTTCTTAAGTCAAATATATGTGTTGTACTTTATAAGTATCTGAGATATAGATGAATCAGATGTTGACCTTGCCACAATGGAGTGAGTGTCCAGGTTCTTAGAGATGAGGAGAGTGACACAAATATAATTTAAATCCAAGGTTCAAAAACTAAAATGTTATAGATGCCAAAACAGCAGCATTGTGAGCAAGCATCTCTGATGTCAAATCCCATCATCTCAAAAGTTCTATGTTCTGTAAGGAGGATAAGATGTGGAGAGAATAGGTACTCATCTGGGAAGTTCAGGTTTCTGAGCCTCTGGGTTCTTGAGACCAGGCTCCTAGCATTCTAGGGTCCCTGTGTTTTTGGAAGGAGGCTAGAAGTCATGAGCTCTCTCCACACTCTTCAAGTCTGCAGGAGAAGGTCCTGGGAGTCACAACCAAGTTCATATCAGTATCCACATTTTTCTTTCATTGGCTCCCTCAGGGAACTAGTGACAAGAGAGGAGTGGATAAGTGCGTGCTGAGCACATCTGTGTGTAATAGGGGATGAATTTGGGGCCTGTCCAATGCACTGCTTCAAGTAGCCATGTCTCCTTTCTTCTGCCCCTCAGTGATTTCAGGCTTCCACAACAGTCCCATAGCTCTGCCCCAGAATCCTTAATTCAGCTTTAAAGGTTCATCTGCACCTCCAACCCCTATTGTTCCCAACTACTCCCAGGGACTTAGGCCTGTACATCATTGATGAGTGCACGCAGTTGCTCGGCGATGCTAGCAAAAACCATCTTGATATCTGCTCTCTTTCCTTGGTAGGTGATGCTCTGTAGGGCCTTCACTGCCTGTACCCTCACTCACCACTTGTCATCCTACAGGAGGTCTTCCAAGAAGGGAACCATGGTCTTCAAAGTTTCCGACTACTTGGAAGAAGGCACAGACCACTTACCACCTGCAGATCATGCAACACTTCAGGGACAGGGATTTATGTGAGAAAAGAGATGGTGCCTAAGAGAATCAGACACAGGGAATTGAGGGGCTGGATGTGCCAAGGACATGGAAGGCTGGTGCTCAGGGTGTGTGGGAGACCTGATAGCCAAGCTGTGTAAGTCTACACACTGGATGCTCTACTTCCCTAGAATGAGGGGTGGGGAATGATCTAAGCCCTGGGTAACTAAGAGACCCATGGGAGGTACATTAAATCGTTCAGGGACTCACTCTTGATTCCCACTGGGTCCCCCTAGTCTTACTTCACCTGAGTTCAGTGCCAGGTCAGTGATCCCAGAGCTTGACTTCCTTCATAGGGAGGTCGCGCTCCTAGATCCACTTAATTAGACTGCCTGTTAAGTCTTGCCCTGAGACTAACCACCGCTTCTTTCTCTTTGTAATTATATGCAAGATACTTTGCAGCAGAAAGTTCTCAGAGGACTCATGTGGAGGGAGAGCTGTTCCTTGGGTTCATATGGTTCTCCACAGTGTCCAGATCAGTGCCAACTGAATTCTGGATCTATACCAAAGGGTCATTGCAGAGGGTCATTTTGGTACAAGATATCATCAATAGATGTTCTGTGAGCTTGCTTGTTTGCAATCCACAGCCTTACCTTTCACAGAAGTCTTCACCTCCTGACACCCCAGGGAATCAGGGAGAATCCCCCAGCAATGCCTACACTCCTGCACATGGTTGTCATTAACTGAGGAATCGGTAACCCTCATGGTTGGCACTTCAGTTACAAGCTCAGAATTACAGTGCTGGGCCCCATGGGACCAGAGAGAAAATTTAGCATAAGCCTAGGTTTTAAGGGTGAGTGATTAAAGCCACTGAGAAGACAGACTTGGCCAAGGCCTTCTGGCTGGTTGGCAATAGAGCAGGGGAAGAGCCCAGGGCTCCTGAGTTTCAGAGCGGAGCTCTCACTGCAGCACCACATTACCTTCCCCACATCTGTGCCTCTCTCTTTTTTTCTCTTGATGGATGTTTTTTTTTTCTCTCTCTTTTTTTATTATTGTTCAAGTACAGTTGTCATGCGCCTCCCTCTTTGATGACAGCGCTCATCAACTGGGTTGAAATCGGAGACAACTGGGCCCTGCTGCTGCTCAGTTCCTCCAAGGCTGTCAGTACCAGGTGGGTGAGCTGGGGCTGAGGGAAGTACTGTGTGAATGCCTGCAACAGGGTAGAATCAGACTGGATGCAGGGGTCCCCTGTCTGAGACAGCCCATGCCATTCCTCCTGGATAGGGAGGGCTTCTGTTGGGATGATGATGTACTGGTTGAGAGGTGGGGTGCCACCCTTATTCCTGCTTCTGTCCTCCCCTCTCTCCTTACCATCCTTAATAAAGAAAGTGCCATTCACTGAACAGCGAGGAGGTTTTCACCCACACCTAGTGAGAGCTGTTCAGTGGGAACTTTGGTGCCACAAATCCACCTTGCAATCAGGGCTTTTCTCCCATTTGTGTCTGAACCACCACCCTGATTTATAGAGAGAAGGTCGCAATGTCACATGCTCTCTGGCTTCTGTGCTTGTTGAGGGCATATCTGGCTGACAGCCTCAACCTCCAGTCCCTCTTCAGGTAGAGGGTTGGGGGAGGGATAGGGATAGTAGAGTGAAGACTGCTAAAGTGAATTGGGCTAGGTCTTCCTGACCTCCTCAATTGTTCTCCAGCAAAGAGCCAGGCAAGAAGAAGGGTAGACTGAATTCCCATTGTGCAGATATGAGAACTTGAATCTCCAAGAGGATAGGTGTCCTGTTGGTGCCTTCCCCCACCCCACCAGGGACACAAGAGATGTGACAGGGCTGCAGAAAAGAGTGAAAAGAGTGTGATCCTTTGACCACAAAGTCCTGGTTTTAAATTCAGTTGTCTCTTGTGAGCTCTGTGACATAGGGGAGGTTCTTGACTTCTCAGAGTCTGCTATCTCATCTACAAATTGAGGATAATAAGTTTCACCTAAGAGAGAATGCCTGGGGTTGAAGCAAGAAAAGGTGTACAAATTATTTGACTCCTGCCCATGAACTCGGTGCTCAATAAATGTTGCTTTCCTCCTTTCTTTGAACTACATTTCCCAACAAGCACCTGAAAGTGTGCTAGGGCTGCCCTACTGCACACCACCTCCCAAGAAGGGATTGTGGTTATCTCACCTACTTAGCCAGGAGAGAGGACATGGCAACCTCCCTTTTATCATTTAATTTTTTACAATATAATTTTATTGATTATGCTCTTACAGTTGTCCCATCCCCCCTCTTTATTCCCATCTACCCTACAGAGCCCTCCTACCCCCGTTCTCCCCTCCTTAGTTCATGTCCATGGGTCATACATAAAAGTTTATTGCTTTCTCCATTTCTGACACTACTCTTAACTTCCCCCTGTCTATTATGTACCTACAATTTATGCTTCCTATTCCCTGCACCTTTCCCCCCATTCTCCCCTGCCCCCTCCCAGTTGATAACCCTCCATGTGATCTCCATTTCTGTGATTTTGTTCCTGTTCTAGTTGTTTACTTCATTTGTTTTTTCTGTTTTTTAGGTTCAGTTGTTGATAGTTGTGTTTGTTGTCATTTTACGGTTCATATTTTTGATCATCATGTTTTTCTTAGGTGAGTTCCTTTAACATTTCATATAATAAGTGCTGGGTGATGATGAACTCCTTTAACTTGGACCTTGTCTGGGAAGCACTTTATCTGCCCTTCCCTTCTAAATGATAGCTTTGCTGGGTAGAGTCATCTTGGATGTAGGTTGTTGCCCTCATGACTTTGAGTATTTCTTTCCAGCCCCTTCTTACCTGCCAAGTTTCTTTGGAGAAATCAGCTGATAGCCTTATAGGAACTCCTTTGTAGGTAACCCTCCTTTCTTGCTGCTTTTAAGATTCTCTCTTTATCATTCTTCTTGGGCAATGGAATTATGATGTGTCTTGTTGTGTGCTTCCTTGCATCCCACTTCTTTGGGACTTTCTGAGCTTTCTGGAATTCCTGGAAGTCTATTTCCTTTGCTAGATTGGAGAATATCTCCTTCATTATTTTTTTCAAATACATTTTCCATTTCTTGCTCTTCCTCTTCACCTCCTGGCACCCTTATGATTCAGGGGTTGGAACATTTAAAGTTGTCCCAGAGATTTGTAAGCCTCTCCTCATTTTTTTAAATTCTTCTGTCTTCATTCTGTTCACATGGAATGGTTATTTCTTCCTTCTGCTCCAAATCATTAATTTGAGTCCCAGTTTCCTTACCTTCACTGTTGGATCCCTGTACATTTCTCTTCATTTCACTTTTCATAGCCTCCACCTTTTCCTATATTTTGCAACCACACTCAACCATTTCTGTGAGCATCCTGATTACCAGTGTTTTGAACTCTGCCTCTGATAAGTTGGCTATCTCTTCATCCCTTAGTTCTATTTTTAAAGTTTTGATCTGTTCTGAAGTTTTGAGCCATATATTCCTGTCTTGGTGCAGCTTGTTACCTTGTTTTCAAATATGTTGTTGTCCTTCATTTGATTGTGTGAGGACGCAAAGTGTATCTACCTACCCCCTGTCTTGGCCAGAAGTCATCCAGCAACCTCCTTTTGACTGTGCTGCATCTAGCTTCACCATTCTTTCTGGCCACAATATACATTCTCCTGAAAACTAATCAGTGTCTGTCTTAGGAGGCAGAGCCATCATATGAAGTGTTCTTGACATTTTTCTGGATCATGGACCTCTTCTAGAATCTAATGAATGCCTTGGGTCCCCCTCCCAAGAAAAAAAATAATTAACAACCACATGTATACCCATGATAATTCTACAGAATTCCAGGGGACTCCCAGAACCTCTGTGAACACATGCAAATCTTCTCTACCACATGGAAAATCAGGACATGCAAGCATGAATTGAGGATCATGAGTGTTTTGTTGGATAGCCCAATTGTTCCCCAATTTACAGTCTTTCAGTCATGAAATGGTGAAGATGAACCTTCTGAATGTATCCAATGGGGTAGGTTGAGAAGGTGACACTGGATGGAGGGTTACAGGGTTGAGCTGACTTGGCCTGCAAGAGAGATAACAGTGAGGATTAGATGAGAAGAGGCTGAAAAACACATAGTAGCCATAGTCTCTCCCCCCGCTTGACTAAGGATTGATTGAGGAGAGAAAATAATGTATAAAAGAATATTATCAGACAGAGTATTATGAGTAGATATTTCATTGTTAATCAATTTCCTTTAGCAGGGAAAGTAAGCAAACAAAATGACAGAAGCTGTGGGCCCTCTTAAATCGAAGGCTTTAAAAAACAAAATAGGACAGATTTGAATTTTCTTGGTGTGGCTCCTGTCCTAGAGACGTGGAGGTGGGGGAACTGGCCTTGCTGACCATACCTGCCATGGAACACTAAGACCAGAGAAATAGATTCCAGGTGGGATTGTGCCACCACCAGTTTTAGAGAACCAAGGAGCCCTCTCTAAGCTTTTGTTTCACAGAGGAGGTTGCTCAAGTAGATAAGAAGCCATTTGGTCAGGATTTGAGTGCACTCTGCAAGGGCAGGCTGAGGCCCTGAGCACTGCCTCAGTTTTGAGGCTGTGAGAGAGAGGAGACAGGCCTACCTGGCTTTGATGGAGCCCCTGGCACTAGCCCCCATGGGGGTGCTGGACTCAGATGAAAGCCCTGAATGCTCAAAGTCCTGATTTTGCTAAGCCCACACCCTTTTGTTCTCTACAGCCACCTTGATCTTGAGCTCATCCTTGTTGCATCGAAAAAATTGTTTTCAAAAATATTTCCAAACCACACATAGCAGAATTAGAGAATATGAGGTCTGTCTGGAAAAAGTCCAGCCGTTGTTAATATAATGAGAACAGTTCCTGTGACATCGATTCACTGTATAGTCAGGAGGATGGTAGACGCTGTTGAATAAGCATAGGTACTGTGTGGCCATTACATTCAAAATGCTGAGGGAGTACAGCACTGAATCTGCATCTAATTTTGCATTAAGCTTGAACATTCCTCCACAGAAACTATTTGGATGATTTAGAAGGCTTTCAGGGATAATGCAATGAGTGCAACACAAATAAAAGCGTAGCACAAATAAAAGTGTAGCACAAATGCTTCAAAGATGGTCGAGAACCTGTTGAAAGTGATCCATGATGTGGAAGACCTGCAACAAGCAGAACACCTGAGAATGTTGAATTTATGTGGGCTGCAATCAACAAATATCGGTGACTAACAGTGAAAGATAAAGACCACGTTCACTGCGCTTCTTGATTGGGAAGGTGTTGTATGTCATGAGTATACCCCTTGGGCCAAACAATTAGTAAGGAGTACTACCTCAATGGTCTTCATTGGTTGAGAGAGGCAATATGACAAAAATGGCCACAGCTATAGGCAACTATGATTGTATCACAAAAACATGCCTGCTCATGCATCATGTCTAAGTAGTTTTTTTGTGAAACATCAAATCACCCAGGTGACTCATCCTCCCTAACACCCAGATTTAGTGACCTGTGACTTCTGGCTTTTCCTGAAACTAACTAAAATAACTTTTAGTTTCAGGAAAGGGAAGAGATTTCAGACCATTGACGAGATTCAGAAAAATACGATGAGGTAACTGGTGGAGATTCCAACAAAGGATTTTGTAGAGTGTTTTGAACAGTGAGAGAGACACTGGGAGAGCTGTGTGAGGTCCCAAGGTGCTTGCTTTGAAGGGGACTGAGGCATCAATGTCCTAGGTACAATGTTTCTTGTATCTTGTAACTTCTTCGATAAACAGCTCTATTTTTCATAGTATGTGGCTGGATACTTTCTGGACAGAGCTCATGTATATAGAATACTGTTACAGGAAAGAATAACAGAAAACCAATACAGAAAACAAGAAAATAGATCATCTGCAATACCACCACCTAGATTTAAGTGCTGTTATGCTTTTTTTTTCCCCACAATTCTGCAGCATTTTAACAGTATATTCCCCAACTTACTAAGGCATAGGGCTCTGCACCTCATTTTTCCTCTTTAGAAAACATAGCTACCTGCTTACAGAATGATCCATCTTCTTTTGTGTGGTTTTCTCCTCTATTTAGCCAGAAGAGAGGCATGTTCACCCAGTAGAAGCAGGGAGGATACGAGAGCTGGGGTAAGGGATACAAAGTCACATAGCAACTGGTGGAACCCCTAAGGCTCCTCTTCATTAAAGTAGGTGTCAAAGAAAAGTTTCACTCACATGAGATCGGATGTGTATACCAGCCGCACATGACAAATCCATTGATGATCTGTCCAGACTGTGCCTCTGTGACACAAAGTTAGAACCACAACCAATCCCAAGAGAGTGTTTACAATTTGCTTTTTGAGCTAATCAGAAGTTCAGGCAAAACCTACTTTTTCTACATCATCTCTGTCCCTTTGTCCTTCAGTTTGGACAATCTTCCTGATCTTTCGAATGAAATGAGACTCTCCCCTTGTTTGGCAAATAATAAACTCAATGTCTGCTTTAGACCACTTTCCTGGTGTTCGTGGGCCTTTCCCTTGCTGTGGGTCTCACTCCACTTATCCCTCTGGTCAGTGGATAATTACTCCCTTTCCAGGTTCTTTTCTGAACTTGTGTGCAGTCTAAGTTTGAAACCAAGAAGGCAGTTGAGGTGTGTCCTTCATTTTCATCCCACTGTGTGCTTCGACATGAGTGTCTGTGAAGAGCTGCTGCCAGGGCCAGATAGAAGCCAAGAAGATGGTGTGCAAAGGAATTAAAGACCTTGGGAAGGGTCAAAGGCCCCTGGCCACAACCAGGATCAAAAAGTACTGTACCTTTTTGGGCTGAAACGGTAGAAGCCAGTGAAGCCACAGAAATGTAATTGTTAGACAGACCCAGCTAGTACAAGCAGAAAAGACATGGAAAGCACGAATCACTGCACCAGTTTAGAGATCAGTACCTATCGGAGGGTGGTGAGTGGTGGAAGTTCCTGGAGACTCTGTATGAAAAGAGTGAAATTAGCAGAAGGAAGGCCCAAGGATTCAGGGTTTGGTTATGGTAAAATCAGAAACTGATAGGGGACTCAAGACCTGGGAAATTTTAGCTTAAGGAAAAAGTTATTAAGCCTAGCAAATAATGTGTATGTTAAAGCTTTTGTTTCAGAAACTACAGATAAGGCCCATCCTGGCTCTTGGGAAACAGCTGGCTTCCTGGAGCAATGGCTAGAGATTACCACCTGGGGACCAATTGGAGGCATCTAGGCCTTTGTGTCAAGGAGGAGACAGACTCTCCCCACCCTTGGGAACTGCATCCTCCCTCACCTAATCCTCCCTGAATTTCAAAGCCCTCACCACACCTTGTTTGTCTTCCCCCACCTCCCTTATAAAAATTCTGGCCAGGAAAGAGAAGGGAAGATGGTTTGTTAGGGTATGAACCTGCCATCTTCTCAGATGGCCAGCCATCTGAATAAAGTGCCCATAAAGATTAAATTGTTGTCATTGCTTATTGGGTTTGGTAGTGACAAGCAGCTCAAACACTGGTTTCTTTTCAGGTTACAAAATGTCTGGGAGGACAAAGACAAGCCCAGATCATAACAATGTTACTCTGAGAATTTCCTTCTGGTTTCTGGCTCCAGATTTAAGGTTATGGTTGATTGGTGAATGTGTACATTTACAGGTATGCATGTGTACCTATCTGTCTTGGACTGCTGGAAAATTTCCTCTGGACTGAAGATTGTTAGCTAGGTTAGAATGTCAAGGAAGGTTATAGTGGCTTTTGCTCCACATTGCCAAGAAGTTGAACTTCCATAAAACGCTAGTGGACATTTACCACAGCGTAGAGGCAAAGGCATTGGATTTACATTTTAATCTTGGACCTGCCAAGCTTGTGTGCTCTAGCAGGAGCCGTTTAACATTTCCAGCTGTGCTCTGGAGAGTAACCTATCCTGCTGGATGCTTTTGCTGATTAAGAGGGAGGATAACCAGAAAAAGACATGTAAACTGTAAGAGCGATTCTTACCTTCCAGTGGTGATGGTGACAGATGATCTTTACACTCCTGGGATATCACTGCATATCCTTGTCTAGAGCAATTGTACACACAGATAATCCTTCCAGCTTTAAGTTCCTCATAGTAAGGCTAAAGGACACTGATATTACTGGTGTTAAACATAACTAGACCAACCACCTAAGAATATTTATCAGAGAAGTTAGGACATGGAGGGTGCCTCCATTAGCAACACTCAGGACACTGATTACGAATATGTGGAATGCGTAGGGGGGAGGGGATCTTTAACAACCTTTGAGAACAATATTAACAACCCTTAGGGACAACCTTTGAGGGCAAGTTATTTTTGTTCAGGAACACAAAACAAACATTAGTGGTGAAAGGAATGCAAACCACCTCTTGCCTATTTAATGCAAATAAGGAAGGGAGTAAAATTATGCAGGCAAAGAGGGTCTTTTGTTTCCCTGGCCCTGAATCCTGGTACACACAAACCACGAAGATAGTTGAAGATAGTCGATAGCATCTTCTCTACTCCTAAGGTAATGTGCTTCTTATTTCAGAGAAAAAAATTCTATGAATAAAGCAGTGTCATACTTTCTTCAACTTGCCATCTCATGTGAGCTTTATGCTGACATTCCGTTGAGAAAATCTCAAGACATTATCTCCTCTCTCTTCAGTAGGAGTCAAGTGTACCCAGACACAGACGGGGAGGATACATGTAATCTTTCCAAGCAAACACTAATTCATTTATTCAATCTGTATTAAGACCTATCATATGCTGGACTCTCTGCTAGGTGAGGATAACAAAAATAGTTTGCCTCGGAGGGAAGAGAAGACCCAGTATGTGTATTTGGGTTGAAAGTGATTTGTCAAGAGACGGATAACATGTTGGGGTCAGAAAGAGGGGCAGTTATTACTGTACGATCTGAGCTGCTGGAGGCAGACTGAGTGACTGAAGAGGAAAGAGTGGGCATTAGCACCAGAGGTAGATTTAAACAAGGGCACAGGGAGCCTTGGATAATGGGTTAAGGGTTTGTGACTTTACTTTGAAGGCATAGGGAGTAATCAAAGGGTTTTGAGCAGGAGTAGCATGATGATCTGGCTATAAATAGACCCTGAAACTTGGAGTGTCACTTTTCAGGATGATTTGAGATGGATCAAAAGGAGACAGCAGTCTTGGCTTGCCCTCCTGCGAATGTTGTATTTGCCACTTTCTCATCTCCCTTTAGCATGAGGACTACGCCCACGGATGAGTTGAATTCTTTCTTAACTCACGTCTGTGGCTGAGATAGTCTTATACACTTAAGAAATCTTGAGGATGTTCCTAATAAAATGCCATGAGAGAAATTCCACGTGGCTTAAAGGGAAAAACTAGCCACCCTGTCAGCAGAAGTTTCTTTTCTAAAAGGATGGGTCTCAGGCAGGGCACATGCCCCTGGGGCCAGGAAGGAGAACTGCAGCTGCTGCTGGGGAGGGGAGGAGGCTGCAGTGCACCAAGCTCTGGTGATCTGGGCTCAAGTCTGGATGTTGCCACTGATTTGCTGCATGATCTTGAACAAGTCAGTTTTCCTCTCTTGGATGGAGTTCCCTTATCTGTCACCTGTGAGATTAGACTGGAAGATTCCTAAGTTCCTTTCTCACTTTCTTGGGTTTATGGTACTGAGCCAGGCTGCAGGGATCTCTGGCTTAGCAAGTGCCAGATCCACAAGTTTCCCTTCTCTCTTGTTGGTGCTGAGAGAGGCAACTCGATAGGATGCTCCTTTGTCAGATCTGGGGCCAGGTCTTACAACCTGAATTTCCGTTCTGGCCTTGCTGTAGGTTAGCAGTGAACTTGGGCAAGTTACTTACCCTCTATGAGTCTTTGTTTCCTTTTCCAGAAAATACATCAATTCACATGCCAAGGCTCTCTGGTCAAAGACTCTTACATTCAGCTCAGGGATACATAGCTAAGCCCTGGGTAACTAAGAGACCCAAGGGAAGTACATTAAATGGACACTGACACTTGATTGCCATTGGGTCTCCTCACTAATAATTGGTAGCAGTGCCCGGTTACCAAATCCACTGAGCCGGATTCCCTTCATGATGACATAGGGCTCCTTGATCTACTTAATAAGATTTCCCACAAAGTCTTGCCCCAGAGAATGAATAATGGCTTCTTCCTTCTGTCCTTCCACTCTGGGTCAGAAGGGGTCCCACACCCTTATGCTGCACCATCCTGCTCTGTGATTTTTCTTCTTCTACCTTCATGTGATGTACTTTGTAGCACAAAGTACTAGGAGGGCTCACTGTGGAGGGAGGGACATCTCTTGCTTTCACATTTTGCTCACCCATGTACAGAAGGGTGTCAAACTTAATTCTGGATTGGTCTAAAGGGTCACTGCAGAGGGACATTATGGGTCAAGAGATTATCAGTAGATATTCTATGAGTTTGCTTGTTTGCAATCTCAGCCTCACCTTTCCCAGATGTCTATGCCCTCTGACAGCCCAGAGCATCAGGGTGCATCCCAAACAATGCCTACCCTCCCGCACATGGTTCTCTTTACCTGAGGAATCGGCCACACAGAAGAAAGGCACTGCAGTTCAGAGCTCAGAATTACAATGCTTGGGCTCCATGGGACCACAGAGATAATTTAGCACAACCCTACGTTATAAGGGTGAATGAATTAAAGCCAGCTGAGGGAGAGACTGGACCATGGTATTCCAAGATTGGCTCCATGGTCCTCTTGGTTACATTGCCCACCGTGATGCATTGCCACTAGGTTATGTGAAAGGCTGGTTCTAAAGGCCTTTGGGAGGCCTGATATCCAGGCTGTGTAAGTCTACAGACTGGGAGTTGCACTGCCCTAGAATGAAGGTATGGGAAATAAACTAAGCCTTGGGTAACTAAGAGACCCAAGGCAGGTACAATATATGGCTCTGAGACTGATTCTCGATACCCATTGGGTCCCCCCATTCTTACTTTTCCAGAGTGCAGTGCCAGGTTACTGATCCCTGGGAGCAAGATTTCCTTCACAATGAGGTCAGGCTCCTTAATCCACTTAGTCAGATTGCCAGATAAATTTTGTCCCAGAGACAAAGCAGGGGCTTCGTTCTCCCATCCTTAGACCCTGGGTTATGGGCCCAGCACCCTTCCTTATGCTGCACCACTCTGCTCTATATTCTTTCTTCTTTGTAATTTCCTGCAAGGTACTTTGCAGCACAAAGTACTTGGAGAGATCACTGTGGAGGGAGGGACATCCTTGCTTTCATGTTATGCCAATAGTGTCCAGAAGGGTGCCAACCAAAGTCTGGATGGATTGTAATGGGACATTCCAGAAGGTCATTTTGGCTCAAGAAATTAACAATAGATAATCCATGAGCTTCCTTGTTTGCAGTCTACAGCCTTAACTTTCACAGAGGTCTCAGGCCTGGGACATCCCAGGGAATCAAGGTGAATCCCGAAACATGCCTACACTCCAGCACATCGTTGACAGACAGCAAAAGCCTAGGACAAAAGCACATCTGCCCCCAAATGAAGCCCTCCCTACCAAGAGGAATGGCACAGCTGGCTACACATTACATCTACACATTGCTCAGGAAGCATCATTAATGTGAACCAAAGGCTTCTGGGGAGATGGGTGAAGATTAGGACTCATGATGCTCAAAGGGGAACAAATGGCAGAAGGTGGTAGGAAAATTTCTCCAAAAGAAAAAGTTCCCATGTAGTAATGGAATGGGAAATGAGATGCGATCAAAAAGTCCCACCCAGGAGTCTCTAATATGAGGTCAATGAGAGCCTCAGGTTCTCCCCACTTTGTCTATGGTCCTGCCCCCTCACCTTGCCAATTTTCATGGCATTTTGGGGGAGCAAGTTCCATTCACTCTTGCCCTCTTTTTGCTGCAAGCTCTGTTATTGTTTTTCTATCTCTGAAACAAAGACACCCAACCATACCCCTCAGACACTCAGAAGGCATCTTAGGCTCCGCACTTTCCTACTTCTAGGCCAAACTCCAACTGTCTAAGTCAGCTGGGGGCTACATGTGTCCTGTGGGGCTGGGAGTAGAGGAATGCACATCAAGAAAAGGAACATTGGGAGCTGAGCTGAGAGGAACCCCCAAGTTGCCTGTCTCAGAGCAGAGGTAGAAATGGGAAAACTTATGGGGCTCCCAAAGAGGAGGAGAAATCAATTCCAAAGAACTCTTTCCTATGTGGGTATTTGGGCCAAAGAGATTATTGGTAGACATGCATGAGCTTGCCTCTTTCCAATCCACAGCCTCACCTTTCACAGATGTTTATGCCCCCTGACAGCCCAGAGAATCGAGGTGCATCCCAAACACTGTCTACATGCCTGCACATGGTTGTCACTTCCTGAGGAATCAGCCACCCCAATGGGAGGCACTGGGGTTCAGAGGTCAGAATTACAGTGCTTGTGTTCTGTGGGACCACAGAGAAAATTTAGCATAAGCTTTCTTTTAGGGGTGAATGAATTAAAGCCAGCTGAGGAGAGGGATATGGACAAGGACTTCTGAGGTTGGGCTCCTTGATCCACTTGGTTACATTGCCCCGCTGGATTACATTGCCACTTGGTTACATGGAAGGCTGGTTCTCAGGGACTGTGGGAGGCCTGATACCCAGGCTGTGTGAGTCTACAGACTAGATGTTGTAATGCCCAGGAATGAGGGGTTGGGGAATAAACTTAGCCCTGGGTGATGTAGAAACAAAGGGAGGTACAATACATGGCTCTGAGACTGATTCTTGATTCCCATTGGGTCCCCCATTCTTACTTTTCCTGGGTACGAGCCAGGGAACTGATCCCACGGAGCCAGATTTCCTTCATGATGAGGTAAGGCTCCTTGATTTACTTAAATAGCCTGCTAAGTCTTGCCCCAGAGAATGAATAGCAGCTTCTTTCTTCTATCCTTCTACTCTGGGTCATGGGCCCAATACCCTTATGATGAGCTGCTCTGCTCTGTGTTTTTTCATCTTGTAATTTCATGCAAGGTATTTTGTAGCACAAAGTACTAGGAGGGCTCTGTGAAGGGAGGGATGTCTCTTGCTTTCACATTGTGCTCCCTACTATACAGAAGGGTGCCAACATAATTCTGGGTGGATCTAAAGAGTCATTGCAGGGAGACATTATGGGTCAAGAGATTATTGCTAGATATTCTGTGAACTTGCTTATTTACAATCCCAGCCTCACTTTCACAGATGTCTATGCCCCCTGACAGCCCAGGGAATGAGGGGCATCCTGAACAAGGCTGACACTCCTGCATATGGTTGTCATTGACTGAGGAATCAGCCACCTTGATGGGAGACACTGCAGTTACAAGATCAGAATTACAATGCTAATGAGACACCTACCAAATACTCAGACTTCATGAAGATTCCTGAAGTTATCTCACAAGAGTCACCAGAAACTGGAGAAGTCAGCATTCTTGCTGCCTGTCCCTACCAGAACCAAGTAAGTGGAGACAAGGACTGAATGTTCATGGGAGCTTTATTTAGATGCCAGCGATCTGAGAAGATGGAGGGTTATGTACCCTCAAAAACTATCTCAATATCACATCTCAAGCCAGCATTTCTATAAGGCGAAGAAAGCATAGGGAAGAGGTTTAGAAAAAAAGATTAGTCAGATAAGTGTTGCCGTCCACAGTGATTTTCTCTTTACTTTTTATCTGTTGATTCACAATTTTTTTCTCTGTATCTCTGGCTTTCCCTCCCTGGAACACAAATGCTCAGATATCATCATTACTTGCAGACCTGCTCTGGGGCACAGAGGTTGAACTGTTTGTCAACCTTCTGGAATCAGGAGGTCATGCATTCCAGTTCCTGGTATAACAGATTTCCACATGCATTAATCACTTAAGCATCTCACCTACAAATGAGGCTAAAATCTTTAACCCTTGAGTTCCCCTACCAGAATTACAGACAATAATCTGCTCTACCACTGAAAGTCCAGTGATTTAAAAGTTAATCTGATCCAAAAACACCATCACAGAAACATCTAGAATAATGTT